>PVJO010011887.1:0-57801 GCA_004026905.1 Hystrix cristata | reverse complement strand
GAAGGCAGCAACAACAGTTATTATTTACTGAACATTTACTATGTACTAGGCTCTACTCTAGTTACTTTAGGCATGTTAAGTCTTTTAATCTTCTTGGAAACCACATGACTTCTTATCCCCATTTTACAGGTCAGGAAAATATGGCTAATACAAGAGAGCAACATGTCAAAATGTCACACAGACACTATTTAAGAGCCTGATGTCCAACTAAGACATGCAGAGAGTTTGAAATAAGTAAGATATTCTAATGAGTGTAAAGAGCAAATGACAAATTTGAGAAGTAGTAAGGGGAAAAATTTATAGAAATTAGAAATGATCACATTGGAGGAGAGGTCAGGAAAGATAGCATCTGAAATTTACTGCCTAGTATTTGAGTTACCACTTAGATAGTGTTGTTACAAGGGCTGTGTGTAGCTTAGGGGTAGGATGCTTATTTGGAAGGCATGAGACTCAGTCCCCAGCAACTCCCAAAATAAAAAAGTGCCATTACTAAGGAAGAAAATTCAAGAAGAACTTATCAGGTATGCAGCACATAGTACGACATACATATTTTATGTATGTATATATCAGTAGATTTATTTTTATATATGGGTAACATATCTTTATACATATTATAGTAGGATATATATTTAAAAGTAAATGTACATACAGAGAGGAAAGGATTTGAGAGTAAATATAATTATACATATAATAAATATCTCCTACTAAGTTATATGCCTATGGGTCAAAAATGTGGGAATGTACATGGACTGGAGTACAGCTGCTATTGTAGCCAAAGAATGCCTTTGATGGTAACTATAAAATACTTCACCAACAGTGGCAAAGCAATAAAGATACTTAGACATGTCATACCATACAGATTTTGAAGGTAGGTAATTTCAGGTTTGGCATGTTATCAGCATTCCAAGGTCTTTTGCTCTTTCTGCTTTGCCATCCTCAATATTTGAGTCTTTGATTATAGACTTGGTGTCCATGGTTGCAATGTGAATATGGCTGTTGGCAGCTCTCTGGAATATACATCTCTAAATGACATTTTAAAACAAGAAGAGAAGGGAGTGAGAATCAAGGGATGTAATGGTGCTTGCCAGACGCAGTGGGGATTGGAAATGGGAGATTCTAATCAATTTGGTATAAGATCACCATCTAGTTTGGTATAAAATTTCACTTACACAAGACAAGTAAGTTCTAGCAATCTATTATACAACATTGTACCTATAGATAACAACACGATATTGGACACTTAAAAATCTGTTAAGAGGGTAGGTTAGATCTCATGCTAAGTGTTCTTACCATTATAAAATTCAAAGGAAGGGAAGGAGGAAAGGTCGGGGAGACAGTGGTGGGGCCTCAGTAGGGCGTTCTCGTCTGACTTGTTACTGTCCTAATCAGAAGGTAAAACGCACCACAGCAGCCTCTCAATAGACCTGCCATCAGGTCTCATTAACCAGAACTTGATCCTTTGGTCCTTTCTAGCTTGGGTAAGTGTGGGAAAATAGTACACTGCAAAGTAAAATGAGATCATCACAATTGCCTTATATTAACTATTCCATGCCCCTAGACATCTTCTGCACTCTAGAGAAAAAAATTATGGTCCCATTAGGAGAGAAAAAGGAAGAAAATGGCCTTTTAGTAGATAAAGTGATAAGTAACTGTACCATCAGCTAAGGAGCAGATGAATTCCCCTATGGAGAGAATTCAGAATGAATGAGAATAAAATTCAGGACTAAGGAGGAAACTCTGAGGGAGAAGTATACCTACAGAGAGTAAATAATTAAAAGGTAGAAGAGGTAGCAAAGGAAACAAGTAGGCTCAGTCTGAAAGGTTGTCAGCACTAACGCCATGGTCAACACAAAGCCAACAGCTTTGTGTTCAGCCTGTCTTCAGAGAACGCCCCCTAAGACAGGATAAGACATCGCAGCAGCAGTATAGAAACAGTGCATACATTGATACGGGTTTATAAGCAGAGTTTTGGGCACTATCGCTATTTTGGGTCAGATAACTCTTCTTGGAGGAGGCTTGTCTTATATATGCAGCACGTCTGGCCTCTGGCCATTAGATACCAGTAGGAACTCTTTTCCACATCCTTAGGTGTTACCAACAATGTCTCAGCATATTGCCAAATGCCCCCTGGAGAAATCATACCCGACTGAGAACCACTGTGGTACCGCAAGGACTTGCTTCAGGAAAGGCCACAAACAGGGCAGTAGTAATTAAAATGGGTCTTGACAATAGACATCAGAGAGGCAAGCAAGACTGGAGGACGAGAAATCCCAAGTAGCATTGTACCGAAAGTGTGATGGAAGATTTCGAGTGTGCTAGGGGTTGCATTTGTTCCAGAAAACACAAGTACAAGCTACATGTTTTTGTGTGGGGAAAAACTAATCAGAACCGAGGTCTAGGACGATTACCTACCATCTGTGTTGGGGAGAGTGGAGCAAGGCGAGATTAAAGCAAGGATTGCAGTAATCTGGGGGAGGTGTAATGGCTGATTAAACTGGGACAGCAAGAGTGGGGACAGAAGGGCAGTACTGTGAAAGATCTTCCTGGTAGAACTGGGAAGGCCTGGTGATAAGAGGTCATTGGAGGCGCAGGTCTTTCTCTCCTGCTTTGAACGCTATCTATGAAGAACTGAATTACATTCAGATTTGGAGCCTGAGTGCCTGGAGGATCTTAGAGTCGTCAGCAGTCAGAAGGAAGTCAGCAGGCCAAGCAGGTTTAAGAAGGAAGATTATGTGATTGAATTTGGGTTAATTGGATTTGAAATAATGGTGACAAGCCAGATATAGAATGTAGTTTTCAGAAATGATCATTCTAGAGGAGTAACTGAGACACATAGGGATAGAATGTAAAGACAGGAGGTGTGAGATTAGATACAAATGGGATGAGTACCCCACCTGCCTTTAGAGGGCATCATAAGAAAGAAGTGTGGTCATAAACAAGGAAAAGGGACCAACCCAAAAGGCTGGCGAAGGCCCAGAAGAGCATCATGGGAGGGAGGGATTTTGAGGAGAAGGTGACCAGTTGTGGGTCCCGGTGGGAAGTGCCCTGTAAGGTTGCAGAGAAAGATCAGAAAGGAGGCTCACAACTGACTTTCAAGATAGTGGAAATTAAGGGGCTTGGGATTTTTAGCTCAGTGGTTAGAGTAGTTGCCTCACAAGCACAAGGCCCTGAGCTCGATCCCCAGCACCACAAAAAAAAAAAAAAAAAGAACACCTACACACCCAAGATAGTGGGAGTTAGCTTATGTTTAAAGAGTTCAGAAGAAACAGTGACATGGAAGAAGAAGTGACATGTTCACATTCTTTTGAAGTTTATCTTCTTGGAGCTTCAGCCTTTGTCTTTTGCTTATGCCTGCTAGAAAACTACATTTATAATGAGGATGTAGAGGTAACCCGGCAGGCAGACAGGGTGGACTCCTGCACTAGACGCTGGACACCTATTGCCTCATTTGTCTTCTATATTTTACTTCCAAATTAGGTACTATGGTGGTTAAACATTTTTTAAAAGCCTAGAATCCCAGCACTCTTGGAGGCCGACACATGAGGATCATAAATTCTACACAAGCCTGGGCAATTTAGTGAGATGCTGTCTCAAAACATAAAATAAAAAAGGGCTGGGAAGTTGGGTGTGGTGGCGCATGCCTATAACCCTAACCGTGCCACACAGGAATCTGAGGCAGGAGGATCGCCGTGAGCTCGAGGCCAGCCTGGGCCACACAGTGAGGTCAAGGCCAGCTTGAACTGTACAGTAAGCCTCTGTCTCAAAAATAAATAAATAAGGCTGGAAATGCAACTCAGAGCAAAAGCCCTGGGTTCAATTCCTAGTACTGAAAGGATTCCCAGTACTGAGTAGGAGGAAGGGAGAGAGGGAGGGAGGGAGGAAGGGAGGAAGAGAGGTAGAGAGAGAGAGAGGAGGAAAGAATGAAAGAAGAAGAAAGAAAGAAAGAAAGAAAGAAAGAAAGAAAGAAAGAAAGAAAGAAAGAAAGAAAGAAAAAGAAAGAAAGAAAGAAAGAAAGAAAAGAGAGAGAAAGAAAACAAGGAAACAGTTTCAAAGGGATAAACTTGTGAAAGGTCAGACGTTACAAATTCGTAAAACTGAGCACACAAATTCAGTATGGCTCTAAGCCGGAAATTTCTCCCGCTCCTTGCCTTTCCTTTGATGATGATCATTTATTAAATGGCCCATTGGTTCTTCACTTAGATTAGAACTTGCTAGAGGGTTAGGCTTAAGTCTCTTTGGTCTTCCAAAGAATTATGAATCAAACTGAGAAGAAAGTACGAATAAGTTATAAGAACACTAGTTCACCCAAAGTTTATACAGTTATTTGGGGAGAATTAAATATGAAAGTTACCACATTCTGCATGTTCAACAGGAAGTCCGGGTCCCTTCTCCTTATTTATGGCCACACTTCTTTCTTTGCACACCCTATAAACGCAGGCAAGGTGTTCCACTTGTATCTGGTCTTGGATCTCCCATCTTTACATTCCATCCCCACGTGTCTCAATTACTCCTCTAGAATGATCATTTTCAAAAACTATATATCTGACTTGTCCTCATTATTTCAAGTCCAAGGGATCCACGTTCAACAGGATGTTCTTACCATTACTTTCTTTGGATATTACTGGCTCTGGGCACAAGCAATCATCCAGTCAGATAGTCCCCCAGATTTAATAGGGTGGCCGACTTCTGGTGCATGGAGTCAAATTTCACAAGGGGATTAAGTACTAGAGTATGTGCGGTGAGGCTAAAAGTAAATGCCCTGCATCTAAATTGTCCAGGGAACTATTCCATAAAGTATAGTACAAATGATTTTTGAGAATTCAACTTAGTGTCTGTGTACATGTGCATGTAATAGGTAATAAATGCAAGTATTATAGGAAACGTACAAAAACAAAATTTTGAAGGACTTTTCATTATAAGAGAAAGAAAAGAATGACTTTTTTTCCTGAGTTTGTAGGTGAAATTTTAGAGTAGAATTTCCCCTACTTTTCCTGAACAAGTATTTCACTGCTTTCCAGTAACTGTCCTACAGAAAACCCTGAGACTGTTTAGAGTGCAGGGCAGAGATTTGTGAATTTCCCTTCCTCTGGGGAAAATGAGTAAGATATAGGAGAGAAATTCTGCCTCCAAGTAGTTGACACATGTTTTTAACAATGATTACAACTGAATTTTTTATAACCCAGCCTGAAGCTGGGTTGTTTGAGACTCTGATGTCCATCTCCAAAGTAGTATCTCGGGTTTAGTTAGAAATTCCTTCAGTATCTGTTAATTGTGCCTTTCTTGAGGAAAACTGCTGCTGGCAGACTGACGATGCTGGTGGGTGATGAGCCTTTCCACCGGGAAAAACATTTTTGTCGTCAGAGAAACCTTGCGAATTTTCACATAGCAGCGAGGGAAAAATGTCCCTCTTGACTCTGGAAGGAAACAGGAGAATAGACACAGCTACGCAGTTCTCCCAGGCACCTGTGGATGTTCATTCCCCAAACTCCTCTTTTATTTTATTCTCTTCTTGCTTCCCTTCAAACTCTTTGAGTTCATGCCACTTTTTCTTTTCCTTTGTTGCTGACATTCAAGGAACCCTCACCTAGGAAGGTTCTTTCACCGGGCCGGCTCTACAGCCCCATCACTGTCTATCCCCTGACTACTGTCTACCCAAAATTTACCACACGCCACTTGATTTTCTGACGGACCCTCTTTGTAGAGATACAATTCACATACCGTCCAGTTCACCTGCTAAACAGTGTAATTCAACGGACTTTAGTGTGTTTCGCTTTGTGCAAGCATCAATACGACCTCATTTTAGAACATTTTAATCACCCCAGAAAGAATTCCCGTATCCCTTGACATTCACTCCCTATCCCACTTTTTCTCCAGATGGCCCACAACTCTATTTTCTGTCTTTATGGACCTTCCTGTTCTGGACATTCTAGATAAATGGAAAGATACGCCAGGTAAGCTCTCCTGTCTGCATTCTTTCACTTTGCATAATGTTTTCGAGGTGTATCCATGGTACCACGTGTCTAAATATCACTACTTACTTGATTATGGTGTAGAGAATTGAACCCAGGACCTCATGCGCGCCAAGCATGCATTCTACCACTGAGCTACATCCCCAGCCTTCATTTTCTTTTTCTTGTGGAGTGATAGTCTGTAGAATGAAGTATAGTGCATTTTATTTGTCCATTTATCAGTTGGACAAATATTCTGCTACCTGATTTGCAGAATATTCTGCTACCTGATTTGCAGTTTACTTTTTTCCCATAGTAGAATATAAGCTCCACGAGGATAAGAAATTTTTGTGTTATTTATCACTCAAGATCCCTGGCAGCTTGCATAGTGTCTGGCACACGGAAATAACAGAAAGAGAAAAAAGGAACGGAAGGAAGGGAAGAAGGGAGGGAGGAAAGGAGGGTGAGAAGAAGGAAGGTAAGAAGGAAGGGAGGGTGGGAAGGAGGGTGAGAAGAAGAAGGAAAGGGAGGAGGAAATACGGACAAAACGCAGTGCCTAGACTAAGGGCCCAATTCTGTTTGAAGGAATCAGTGGTGACTTTGCAGCAAAGACTTAAAGTTTAGATTTCCAAAACCAGGATTTGCTCAATTGACCCAGGGAGCTGGGATCAGCCTGAAGGTCCCACAAAGCAAGCCACGGAGCCTGGCGCGGGGGTGGACAATCCTGGAGTTTTGCGTGCAGGTGGAGCGGGAGGAAAGTTACTGGGGATCCCCAGGGCCAGCAGGCTGCGTCACACCAGAAGTCTATCTGCTCAAGTCAAAGGACTGAGAATTGTTTCCCAGGTACCAAGAAACTGGCAAAGGGGGCGGGGGCTGTTCGAGAAGAGACTCTTGGGGGGCTGGAGGAAAAGGTGGAAAAAAGTGGTAAACTTGTGAAAACCAGGCACGCGTCCTTTACTAAAAGAAAAAGAAAAGGGATACATAGAAAACGTTCTGCTTTAGAAGATGAGATCCGGTATATGCTTCTGAGCAGGGTCGCCGCCCCAGAAGGTCACCGAGCGGACAGGCGAAGCGGGGTGCGCAGGCGGCGATCCCCTTCACCCCTGACCTCCGTCTTCGCGCCTCGGTGTCCCTGTGGGGCGCCTCCGCGTTCCGGGCTCGCCCGCGAGCACCAAGCCGACTCGGGGCCGCACGCCGGCGGCCCACCCGGCGCCCCCAGGAGGGGCCGCTGCAGGTCGGCGCTGGCGAGCCGCGGCCGTCGGGGGGCGTCCGGGGGCGCAGCCTCGGCGTCTTCCTGATGATGCAATCGGGGGCGGACGCGTCCGAGGTCGCCGTCGCCGCGCGGGTCCGTCCTGCCCGCCACGCGCGGTCGCCGCCCGAACGCGGCTCCCCCCGCAGCAGCGGGCACCGGCCACCCGGCCGCCCGCCGAGCCGCAGCACGATGAAGGTAACGGCGCGGGTGTGCCCGTGCGCGCCGCAGGGCCGCGCGTGGGAAGCCGGGCGTGCGCTCGTTTCTCGGGGAAGGAGCCGGCGGGCAGAAAGGGGACGGCGGTGGGTGGCCCTGCAGACGCCGCTGGCACCTTCTCTCGGTCCCTTCCGTTCCGCTGCGGCTGCCGTTCACCCTCGGCTCGCAGGATGCTCCCTCTCTGGGCCGGAGGTGGAGGATTGGGGAGGAGGGCTGGGGTGGTGGTGGGGTCCGCGGTCGGAAAGGGGGTCTCCTGTTGGGTGTGTCAGGGAGGAGGGAAGGCGTGCAGGGAGGTGAAGAGAAAACTGTTTCTTAGCTCTTGAAAGCCTGTGGGGACAAGGGGAAAAAAGAGAATAGAAGGAAAAAAACAGAAGCAAAGCGATTGTAAATAAGGGAGGGGAGGGAAATGGGAAAAAAAGCAGCAGCAAGATATATCATGTACAGGTACAATTTCCCTGTGATGAATGTTATCATTATGTATATCTAAAATGCACCACTAAAATAAAATTTTTTAAAAGCCTGGGGAAGCTTCTAGGAGTTACAGATCTTAGAAGCCTGAGGACCTTCGTTTATTAAAGTCCCAGAACCCTAATGGCTTGTATTCTAATGCTAATCTAAAATAATTAGCTTTCGCTGCCAATTACTTCGGAAGGTTTAGCTGTAGATATGTACTGTACTGTTAGTTGTTTTGGTTTTCCTGGTTTTACACTCTGGAAAAGCTCTAATGACGTCCTAAGAAGCTTTTTCTAAAGCAAAACGGAGGATGGACTGCAATTGGGCATCTTGGAATTCAGAGAGCCCTCTAATGCAGTATGAGCTGTTGGGAGAAATAAGCCCGTTTTTCGGTTTTGAAGGAGGGAGATGAAGCCCTGGTCTCTGCTACCCTTAATTAACCACACTGCGTCCCAGACAATTTCAGGACAACTTCACGGAGAGGAAGTAATATGAAAGTGGTTGCTTTTCCACCAAAAATTTCCACTATGGTTCTGCAGTAAATGAATGAAAACGATGTGGTTTGTATTTAAAAGATTATGGAAATGAACCATAGTGAACGACTTGGCAACCTTTTTTCTGTGCCTATGCTATTTGTGGCTTGCTCGTGCTTCTTTAATTTTATCTAGAAAAATACACTCTGAGGACAGCTTTAGTGAGAAGAGGAGAAATCATGAGAGTGAGTTTCACTTTTCTAGCATTTCCTGTTCCGTGTGGAGTGTGGTTGGTTATATATTTTTATAGGTTCACAGGTCAGGCACTTTAACATGAATCTAAACACCCTTATCCCTTTTGTAAGGTACATTTTTTTTCTTAACATGAGAAACTGGAGGATATCTTCAAATGGTTTCATTTCTGTTTTCTGATATTTGGCAATTAGGAAAGAAATGATTGTATTCTAGGCATGATCTGAGTATGTGAGGCTCCTTTCACTTCTTATTGTTTCAAAAACTTTGTACTTAAGATTGTTAGAGATTGGGAAGGGTGTGAGGAGGGAAGGGTAGAAAAAGGGAGGTTGAATTTGATCTGTACACACTATATGCACATATGGAAACGGCATATATCACACCAAGCCCCATTAATACAGGTTAATAAAATTTTAAAAAACCATTCTACCTACTTTTACTTATGTATTGCTGTCATAGTCTATATTTTTAAAAATATGATATTTGCACATGATACCATAATTATCTTTGTCCTCAGCAAACTCTCCAGCCATGGAGTTTGGGAACCTGTTTTTTTGGGTGCTGGGGATGGGAGCTTGTTTTTTAAAATGGACAGATAGACCTGGGTGTGGTGGTGCAGGGATGTAGTCCCAGCACTTGGGAAGGCTGAGGCAGGAGGATCACCCCAAGTTTGAGGCCAGCCTGGGCTACATAGTGAGTTCCAGGGAGCCTGAACTGCATAGCAAGACCTGTCTCAAAATTAATTAATTAATTAAAATAAAATGACACATAAAGATCAAGCAATTGAATAAAAAATATAAAATGCACACTGAATAGCATGTGAATGAAATGGTAAGTGCCTTCTGATTCAATCATTGAAAGTGGAGGTTTAAAAGATATGCATATCTAAAAGAGACTAAGGCCAGGGAAGTGGTTGTGAATGGACGGTGTGTGGTTAAATGAAAGAAAGAGGCTGGTCTTTTGGGGGAGGGAAGCCAACAAAAATTCCATGTTGGCCATTAGGTATTTCATCTGATAGGAGTTTTCCATAATGAGTTACTTTATTTGATCTTAGAATTCCAGAGACAAGGAGAATTCAAGTGTTTTTCCATGTGTATTCAAGAACTTCTCTAGCTCATCAGCTCATGAGGACCTGAGAAGGCCTAATTATTAGAAATGAGTTGAAAACCTTCTTAAGGAAGTTGGAGACAGTCAGCTGATCCTAACAGAGATTTGTGCTGGTGTCGCTGGGTTTGGGGGTGCTGGAGTCTCCTAGCTTCTTTCTGTCCTGAGCAAAGAATTGGTCAAGACAAGGGCAAAAGGTACCAGTTTTATTAAGGGTAGGGAAGGAAACAGACTCTGCAGTGTGAGTTTGGGCCGATTAAAGCAGGAAAAGAAGTACACCCTACAGGGTGAGGGTGGGCCACTATGCAAGAGAGAACACAGTGGCCAAAACTCAAGGTGGACTGTCCTGTTTGTATCACCCACTCCTTGGGCTGAGGTCAGGTCTAGGCCATCCTGTGGGAAACCTGTTTGAGTTCTCTCGAGAAGTCCACGTGAAGAGTTTTGGGAACTGTTCTGCGGATGTGTCCTGGGATCTTGTGACCACCTTCTTTCCCAGACAGGTTTAGCCCCGCCCTACCTTCTGATCTCACTAAGAATTAAAACCAAATTATGGTTTTTCACAGTAGCTATACCTCTCCAGATTGCTTTCATAATTATAGATTTTGTTCTTTATTTCTCACATATATAGATAAAACAAGGAAAGTGGAAGCTGATAGTGGGGTTATTAACTGAGGGGGTTGGACTTATGAGTAAATTATTTCTGGGCATAAATGAAGATTTGATTCTAAACTGTGGTCATCTTGACGTGTTTGGGTTGGTTATATCTTTAAGGGTTACAGGTTGCTTGCCTCTTTGGGTGGCCTTTTCTTTAAAGGAAAATGGAAAGAAGAGCTTTCTCAGCCATGCATGACTGTAAAATAGCCACTCTGGAGGCTGAGGCAGGAAGATCTTACAAGTTTGAACTCCGTTTGGGCAACTTTGAGACTTGGCAAGACCTTGTCTCAAAAAAAAAAAAAAAAATACTGTGATATAGCACAACTCTAAGGCCCTGGGTTCAATCCCCAGTACCATAAGGTGGGGGGCTTTATCTACTGCCCTTTAGTCTCAGTAGCTACAATTCCTTTTAGTAGCAGTTGCCACTCTAGGGAAGCCTGATGGAAACTTCAGCCCCCATGCTGGGGAGATGGCAGTGTTGGGTTTCCGTACCGGAGGGGAAGAATCAGACATCACTATCAGACAGGCATCACTATCCCAGCCGTGATCTACCTTCTGTGTGATACTGTCATTCTCTCCGAGCACAGGTGGAAACTGTAGCTGATTTGCTCATTTTACAGTTGTAAATATGAGCAGCCTTTGTGTGTAACTTTATCCCCTGAACAGCTGCCCAAATGCACTGGACACTGAACGTCACATATGGTACATGTCCCTGTTACAGGGTGGCCCTGAGCCCCTAGACCCCATCTGGTAGCATGTGTCAGTGGTTATCCGTCTAAGGCCACTGAAATCCGATTCTGTACATATCAGCTGAGATGTAAATGTGAGGTGCAACTCAAATTTGTTTCAAAACTAAGCATCTGGGACACCCAGCTTCATGAAATAACTGTAAATACTTGTAACCGTTTTCATTTTAAGATGTAGCCTGGAGTTCACAAGATCACAAGATCACAAGACTGCAAAACCAAAGCAGAAGCAGCCTTTTCTATTTAATACCACTGTTCATGTATTCATTTCACCTAGGCTTATAATAAGCTCTCTTAATCCACAAATGTAAATTGTATTACCTCTACAAATTGAGTATATCTTTAAAATAGCTTAGAAATTGGATCACTTCATTAGTAACAGCATAACTCACCACACGGACATTTTGCTTTTGTGTAGTCTGTGCCTTTTTTGTGGGAAAGTAGCTCTTTCAAAACATTTTTCTTGTGTTCTGTGATTAACGGAAATGATAAAATCTTAGAGAATGAGTAAGAGCCAGGCGTGGTGGTGCGTACCTGCAATCACAGCACTCTGGGAGGCTGACGCTGAACAGCTGCAAGTTCGAGCCCAGCCTAGGTGATTAGTGACTTGGCGAGACCCTGTCTCAAAATAAAAATAACAAGGGGCTGGGAGTGTAGCTCAGTGCAAAGGCCATCAGTTCAATCCTGGTATAGAAAATAAATAAATACAGAGACAGAAAGGGGGTAGGTATGTTCCAGAAATATTTAAAAAGATCAAGGAGAACAGAAAAAGAAAGACAGATTTTTAAAATACAGGAAACTACGTTGTGCCAAGCAGTAATTTAAAGTCATACTGGAAAATATGTGGGAGTGTGTGTGTGAGGGTGCGTGTGTTACTTCTGTGGGGTAGTTCCTTTAGAAATGGCTCACCAATTAGAAGTATTCCAGATCCTTCTTGCCTGGAATAAAGACTAGTGCAGGACAAGCCAAAAATGGTGCCAAAAGTTTATTTGAAAAGTACAAGGTTAAGGGGTAAGGGGAAAACTGGCCCTGTAGGTTGAATTTGGGCCAAACAAAGAGAGGAAAGGATAAAAGCAAAAATAAAAGTGCACTCCGTAGAGTGGGCTACCCTGAGGGGGCAGGATAGGGGGTCTCTCCTGGCATCTCCTCTCTGTTATGTCATCCACATCTCGTGGGAGCCCAAGAGAGGTTCCACGTACGGGGGTCCTGGGAATTATTTGACACTGTCCTGGATCTTGTGATTGACAGGTCCTGCTTATTTTCCCGGCCACCTTTGCCACACCCTCTCTCCTTTAATCAGTACTAGGGATTAAACCCAAGGCCTTCTCCTTAAATTACATCCCAGCTCTGTTTTTGTTTGTTTTGTTTGTGAGACAGAGTCTTGCTAAATCGATAAATTGCCCTGCTGGGCTTGAATTTTCAAGATCTTACTGCCTCAGACCAGCAGAGTGCTGGGATTGCAGGCCAGCGTCACTACACCGAGCTGTGGTTCTTTGGAATTGGAAAATTGTAGAATTCTTGTAAAAGTCACTAGCGTCATTACAAATAGTCCTGTATTTAACCTGAAAAGAGCCAATTCATATATTAGTTCATTATTTTGCTGCGTCTATCTGAATATTAATTTTTCAGTTGTATTTAGTCTATTCCTTAGTTGGAGAAATGTTTTTGCTGTTTTGGACTATAGATGATTATCTGCCTGATGAAGTTGCAAGAAGCCCCAGGCCTGGGATTAGAGAGTTTAAAATCTGCCTCCTTATCTAACTAGACCCGAGTAAGCACCTGTTGGGTTGTTCTAGACCAAACACACCATAGTTGTCTCTTTCCTGACTGACAAAGAGAATCGGTTGAGGCCCAGCGGGCAGAAAGCCGAGGGCGAACTGACCTGGCTGATCACTGGACGGCTGTTAACATTCCACCACTACATGCATGGGCAGGTTCGCCAAGCACATGTCATTCCATCTTAGCTGATCTGAAGTGTTGTTTTTTTGATTGCAGTACTGGATTTTCAGGAATCTGAAATCATGAAGTCATAATAAGAGTTTCTTTGAACCTTGAAGATAGAAGCCAGGCCAGCCTGAACTGCATGAAGAGACCTTGTCTCAAAACAAAAACAAAAACAAATAAAGCTGGGAGTATAGCAAAGGCCCTGGGTCTACTGCTAAATGTATATAACTTGAGCCAGGCGCAGTGGCATTCGTCTTTAATCCCAGCACTTGGGCATCTGAGACAGGAGGATCCCTACTTCTGGCAATTTAACAAGACCCTGACTCAAAATAAAAAAGGGCTGGGGCCATAGCTCAGTTCAGAGCGCCTAGGTTCAATCCTAGGAGCAAACCAACCGAAACAGTCACTGTAAAGTCTACACAGAGAAAGACTCCAGTGTTGGTGAACATTCACTGTACTCACAAAGGCAGTGCTGGTGATTATAGGAGAAACACATTCAGGCTTGAGGAAGGCTTCTTTGCTTAACTAAGAAAGCAATGCGTTATACTTTCTAAATGCCATACAGACTCCTTAACTTTGAAATCTAACCTCAAAAGCGTTGCAGCTATTATTAACTTCATTTTTCAGTTTAAAGAATCTTACTAGAATTGCTGATGATCACAAATAGCGGAGTATAATGACAAAATTGACCCTGAGCAGGGTTTGGATATTCAGGGGACTGTGCAGGGCTGTGCAATTTCTAGCCTGTCTGAGGTCTTGATATAAGGGAAAAAATGTAACTCCCAACCTGCTAGATGTCAGTTACACTGAGTTGGTGTTCCCCGAAGTCGAAGAATGAATTCTAAGGAACAAAGGAGGTTAAGAGTAGAAGATTTGTTGAGAGAGAGTGCTCCTGAGAGACAGGAGGGGACCTGAGTGGGTTGCCAACAAGCTCACTTTTTAGGGCAAGTTTTATAGAGCAAAATCACAAGGTGGGTACAATGTGTGTCAAAATGATGATTAACCAATAATATTACAAGCATAGTCGCTTAGGTTAATATTGATCCAATGGAGAAGAAGGTCACATAGTAAATGAACATGGAAAGAATAAAGACATTCCAGGATGGGGTGGATCTGGATCTCTTGGTCGCCCACCTGGGTGACCTAGACTTTATCAGATGAGTGTAATCTTCAGTTCATTGTTTATCCCTCGGCCTTATCTGAGGCCTGACCTTCAATGGATGCGCCTCCAGCCATCCTTGTAGTGTATTCTCCTCTGTGTATCGACTCCATTGAGGGCCCAGCCCTGTCTGACTGTCTATAATATTTCTACCTTACTTCGCTATCTCTAATAGTCTGACACCAGTTTGTAAATCTTAAGCAAAGTATGGCAGATTTTTCCCAAAACAATAAACAAATACATACAGGCACAAGTTTTTATATCTAAATTATTTGTTACTATAACCAGGAAAATAGAATCCATGTAGCATGGAAGACTGATGGAATTTATCGAACTGATCTATTCAGGGCAGTGGAGAGCTACTGACTCTGGCCTTTGCAATCAGCTGAGAAGTGAAAATATAGAATTAAGAGTTCCCACTGCCCTTTGGTATTGAAAAGCCCAAGTTACCTGCCTTCAGTCCAAAGAGAAAGGCAACCAATAGTTTTGTCGTTGTTTGTTTGTTTGTTTTGTGGTACCAGGGATTGAACCCAGGATCTCTGCACTGGGCTGCAGCCCCAGCCCATTTCTTAGTTTTTCTTTTGAGACAGGGTTTCACTAAATTGTTAAATATCCAAGGTAGGGCTCA
The DNA here is from genome assembly GCA_004026905.1 of Hystrix cristata. Lineage (NCBI taxonomy): Eukaryota > Metazoa > Chordata > Mammalia > Rodentia > Hystricidae > Hystrix > Hystrix cristata. The sequence continues at coordinate 42,975 of PVJO010011887.1, read as the reverse complement.
AACTTGTAGTCCTCCTGCCTCAGCTTCCCAAAATGCTGAGTCGCCAGGTTCTGCCAATAGTTTCCTTTCTCTTAGCATGTGAGTAATCACTTTCTTTATTTTATCTCATAAAAATCTAGGGGACATAAGGAGTTGTAGCAATGGCAGATTTTTGACCCCAAATCAGCCATCTTTTGCTTCTCTCTTATTCTCTCTCTCTTATAGTCAATTAGGAGGAGGATGCTACCGTCCCTGACTATGTATGTTTTCTCATTGCCAGCACACTGCTTTTTACATGAATGATTCCAAGCACTCAACTAGTCTCAAGCTTGATCTCCTAATGTACCATTTTGTTGATCTTGCTTTCTCTGCCTGTGATTTCCCTGTTCTCTACTGAATTTAGCTTTGCACATGAGACCTTTTTTCTGATCTGTTCTCCTACAGCTGTTTGATCTGTATGCATGTCTCATCATCATGGAGGATTTGCTTTTCTTCTAAATAACTTCTCATATTTCCATTCGCCGGTTTCTATCTCCTCCCCCCATTACTCTGCTGTAAGAGCAGCTCACTCTGCACATACTTCTTGAGAACAGTTGACTGCTTTTCCGATGGAATGAATGTGGGTGGAAGGTGGGGAGGCAAGAGCAGGCTTACGTTTTGAAGTCAGAAAATAAGATACTGATCATATGCTGCCATCCATCTGCACTTCCTTTTCCTCTGCTCTGATATAACTCTTACACCATATTTGGTGCATGAAGTCAGTTGTTAAGATATTAGTTGGATTATGTGCTTATTTCTGGAGTCCCAAGATCCAGATTCATTGATTCTGAATTGTAATTCTCTGGGGGTCTTTGCGGGAGAGCAGGGATTGAGACAGGGTCTCACTATGTAGTTCACGCTGGGCCTCAAACTCACTACGTAGCCTAGGCTGACTTCAAACTCGTGGTGACCCTCCTGCCTCGGCCCTTGCTTAGTGCTGGGATTACAGGCACCCGTCACCACACTTGGCTAATTCTCTGATTTTGAATAGTGCATACATTTTCCATGTCTTTGGAGTTAAAACTAATCAATCCCCAAAAGATACATGTTTATAAACACTCAGAGAACAGTGATGTATTTACATATCTCAATGCCTGTTGCCGAAATCATACAGCTACAATTTTCTGGTTGATTTTTTAGATAGCATGTGAGTGATGAAGCTGTATACAGATGGTAAACACCTTATAATATAGCACATAGCAAATAAGCAGAACCCAGTGAAAATCTTACTGAAAAGCCCCACAGTGCCAGTCTATTTGATCACTAATGTTTTCGGATTTGGGCAGAATGTAAAGGGAAACACCCTGGGGCCGGCTTAGAATATAGAACAAAGTCATGTGTCTGAGCATGTTAACCAATTCCAATACTGTTTAACGAGTTTTTCTTTGTTGCAAACAATGCGGTTTTTAAGCAAACTAATGAATGCAGACCCTGACAAACAAACCCAACAAAAGAGGCACTTAGAGGCAGCGTTCATTGAATCCTAGAATTTTGAAAGAAAAAAATCTATTAGGTCATCTTGTGTCTTTTCTTCTACCAAAGAAGAATTGTTCTTTTGAGTTTATTTTTCTAGCTTTTCGTTCTAGTCCATGCAAGTATCTCAAGAAACAGGACTTCTTAAATTCCCTGTGGTCTATTCTGCCACCTGCTATATGTATTCACTTTCCACTGTTTCCTGACAATTAACTTATCTCCCTTTTCTTTCTGTCATATACTTCAACAATTGGCTATCCTGATACTTTCTCACAAGTTTTTATGGTTTTTAAAAAACATATACTATCATGTTATAGAGTATGATATTATTATTTAAATTGACATTTAAAATTCCAATAACATTAGAGCAAATATTTTCCTAGGGAGTTCAGTAATATATAGATATAAGATGTCAACAAGGTTTATGCTTCTTAATTTAAGACATACCTCTTACATTAATATATCTGCTGGTTAACTGCACCTCTGTCCTCTGAACCAATGTTCTGAGAACATCATGTACCATAGTGCATTGGTCTACTTGTTACTAACAGGCCCTTCACAGCTGGGAATTGGGAGTCATTTGTAACCACATGAACAGAACTGTATAGTCTGAAGCAGACTTAATAGCTCAGCGTCAGTGTTAATACTTAGTTTAGTTAGGAATGTCTTGTATTTACTTGCGCACATGTGAAATGATGTATGAACAAGAGTATTTATTGCAGCATTGTTTGTGATAACAAAAGATTGGAAATCACCCACGTACTCATCAGGCATAAAATGAATGCAGTTTAAAAAAAGAGCAGAGAAACAGCAAGTCATCTTGCTGTATGGAGAAAAGAGGAAAATCACCAGGAGCCTTTACACTGTATGTCTCTATATTGTTTTTCATATGTTTTTACTATATTCAAAATTTAAATTTTAAAAAATGGCAATATCTTGCAGTTGAAAGTAACTTTATGTTAGAGCCATTATCAAGAAATATGGGTAAATCAGCACAGTTTAGGTTGAGACCAAGGATGTGTTTTTTGACAGTACTTCTAAGCTATCGAATGTAATTACAACTCACTGAAAATAAGAAGGCAAGTTAAATGTAATGTGCATACCAATCTTTATAGTAGTTATTGTATTGAAAACATAAACTCATCTTTACATCTTTATATAGTGCAATAATGATCCATAAAGCACAGTTTTTTATGTTTCATGTAACTGAACCATTACGTAGCTCTCTCCGCTCTCTAAGACTACTAGATTTTGTACTAGAGAATTGGGAAAACAGGAAAAATTCAAGCATCCGTCTTACTCTTGTATTTATTTGTTAATTTATTTATTTTCATTACTGGAGATTGAACCCAGGGCCTTCACAGTGAGCTACATCCCCAGCTGCTGTTTTGCTTGTTTTATTTTGTTTGGTTTTGTATTGTTTGGTTTGGTTTGGTTTGGTTTGAGATAGGGTCTTGCTAAGCCACTAAGTCGCCCAGGCTGGGCTTCAACTTGCAATTCTCTTGCCTCAGCCTTTGAGGCGTGCACTACCATGCCCAACTGTCATTCTGATTCTTAATGAACAACTGTACCCAAGGAGATATATGTATGTGAAGCAAATGCAATAAAATGTAATAGAACTGAATACTGCAGTAGAGATCTGTAAAGTTACAGCCTTGTGTAAAAAGGTTAAGAGAAGTCAGGGGAGGCTTCATAGGAGGGTGACCTTTGAGCAGAATGGTGAAAGAAGACCAGATGAACACGGAAGTAAAGTATGGTCCTTTGTATCTATCTGCAGACTCCTAGATCCAAAATCCTCATTCTCTTCCAGTCTGCTAGTAAATACAGAGAGGCAGGAGTTCCCGACATCCTCCACAGAATGAGCTATTCCTGCTATAGTCTGTGTTCTCTCTTAACCATCCTTGGTCCTGGTCACACGGTCCCCATTCACTAAAGATTTTAGCACTTGCCTCCCAGCTGTCTTCCACCCCAAGTCCCATTTCCCCTACTACTTCAAAATGGCCCATTCTCCTTTCTTGCGTGGTAGTCCCTTCACTTTGTTGTTTGCATTAACTTGCTTAACTCATAGCAATGCCACAAATGTTATGTGTCTCCTAATATAAGGCAATGAGGAGTACACAGCCTCATCCCACTGGTCTTGCTAAGAAGTTTGACCTGAAAGTAATCTTAGATAATAAGACAAATCTAGAATACAAGACATTCTAGAAGACAACAGTCACTTTCCTGCGACCGAGACAAAATACCGGACACCCACAATTTAAAGGAGGGAAGATTTATTTTGGTTCACAGTTTCAGTGGATTCAGTCCATGGTCAGCTGGCTCCAAGGCAGAAATGGTGTGGTGGAGGAAAGCTGCTCACCTCAGGGCAGCCAGGAGGCAGAGAGAAAAAGGGAGGAGACAAATGAAAATATACCCCTTCCAAGTCCCATCCCAGTGACTCCTTCTGAGCAGACCGCACCTCCAAACATGAGGCTTTTGAGGAACGTCTTAGATGGAAAACATAACACTCTTCAAAGCAGACAGCGTTATTGTTGGCCTAGGCCCCTCCCTGTCTGCACTAAAGCTCTATTTTAGTTTTAAGATATTTTAGTTTTAAGCCAGTCACCTTCCTTATTCCATGCCTCATTCCAGTCCCTGGTCTGGGCTACTCCTCCTAGCACAGGTTTAAAAGCTGCTGCCTGGCTCTCAGGGGCAGCTAAAGTCTCTACTCAAGACCCCTGACAATGTTGCCATACTTGGCATGCTAATAAATCTTTCTGCCTCGATTGGGATTAAGTTTTCTCCAGGTCTTACTGTCTACCTAATATTTGGTGCTGAAACCAGGGAGGCCTTTGTGAGGCGATCCATCCAGAAGGCCACTGTCCTTTCGCACAACACCACCTGTCCTTTCCGATCCAGACAGTCATCTCCCAAGAGTCTGGCAAGTCTCTGGCTCTCCTCCAGAGAAACTTGCTGGGTTTTTTTTCCATTCATCCATCCATCTGTTCTGGCACTAGGTCTTGGTCCTTCCCAGTCTGGAGAACTGTCCCTTTGGCCTGGACCCTCAGGATACTCTGGACACTGGTCTCCTGCTGATGGTCACCGTTACCATGAGAATTCTCAGAGTCAGAGGACTCCTGTCTGTTTTCTCTTCCATCGGCCTAGAGGTCTCACCCTCTTCATTCTGGGCAATTCCAGTTCAGCCCTGTGACTGCCTAAAGACTGGCCTTTGTTCTGTCTCCTTAAAAACCTGAAAACCCTCTATCGAAGAGGGGGAGACGTGAAACAAACAAACAAAAAACTTATTTTCTTCTGTGACATGTATATTAATAGATAGTAATCAGTAACATGGGACATTGAATTTGCAAATTCTTTGAGACTTAAACAGGTTTATCTAGCACAATGGCAAGTGTCCAAAGTTCCTTATTATGTAGCCTTTCTTTTACCTTCTAGTCGGAGTTCTCTCAATCCTGTGCTACTTTCCAAATTCTTCCTCATGATCAGCCTACACTCTAATTCTGTCCTAAACCTGATTTCCATCCTGCTGGCCATGTGCCCCCACTTCCTTGTACCTCTCAACCCTTGACCCCTTCTTCATCCTACCAAAATTATATTTTCTGTGGCAGAATATAAAATGTTAGAGAGAAATGCAGTTTTTTTTACCCTGGTGCGTATTTTTATACAATAGGTGGTTATAGTCCTATGAGCTTATTGTAGCTAATTATTTTATAAATTAATCACCTTTAAATGCACAAAGGGAACGCCATTGAAATAATCTGTGAGCTAGGTGTGGTGGCACATGCCTGTAATCCCAGCACTGGGGAGGCTAAAGCAGGAGGATCGCCACTGTGAGTTCAAGGGCACCCTGGCTATGTATCGAGACCCTGTCTCAAAAAACCAAAACAAAATAAAAGCAATCTGTGGCAAAACTGTGCATATTAAAGGCCCTAAAGTATACTTGTTTTATAAATGGAGACTGCCATATACAGTGGTAACCTTGTTTCATGATGCTTAGCATTTGGCAAAATTTTGTTTTTGTTTGCAAACTCTTCGTCTGGTGACCAACATGACCATGGCCACCTTTCCTGCACAAACACAAATGTGGGATCTTTTCCAGAATTGGGGAACGAATTAAGTTGATGAACCAAGGTACCACTGTATTCGGCTTATTTCTAGTGGGAAAGATGTGTGCCATCATTCCTGGTGAGATAGAGCTTCTATACCAATTTTTAATAGTATGGAAAGAAACTAACCAGACCTGTTGGAAAGGAAGATTTAACTCCCTGGAAGACCACACCAAGTCTGCATGTTTAAGGAACCTCAGTAGAAAACTGTTTTTTCCATCTGTAGCTCTAGACATCTAGACAAAGTCTAACACGTCCAGTAGCCTTCTCAGTCCAATAGGAGGGGTGCTGACCACGTGGAGTGGTGCATCTGCCAAAAGGACTTATGGTGCCTATAAGGTCAAGCACCCCTTCTCTGCTGTGCAGCAGGGTTGTAATGAAACCATGGCACCATTTCAGTTGATAAAGAGTTTGAATTCCCGCAGATCCTTCCTTTACTCTAAAACTATAAATCATTCGGGTTTCACAGATGATGGACCTTTTCAGAAGAGCTTCAAAGCCGATATGAATCTTCACTGTAATAATTTTAGCTGATATAGATTGGGATCTTACTGGGGTTTGCGCAGAGCTTAAAGCGAAAGCATGGTGGATTCATATACTCAGCCAATTTATTCAGCAAATAGTTTTTGAGGCTCACACATCTGCCTGCCTGTAGTAAGCACTAGAAATTTAAAAGAGATGAAGTCACTGGCCAGACAGGAAACCAATACATAAACAAGCAGGGCAATACTCAGGAGTCATAACTGGTCTACCAAATGTTATATTTAATGTCTGCAACCTGGTGGACTCCATGCCCCTAGGATATTTTTGAAAGAGGTACACAGGACAGACAGATGTTAGGAAACCAGCCTATTTCCAGGCCTTCGGTCTGTTAAATAAAAGTTAGAGGAGGCCACTGTTTGGACTAAGCTGCAGCACAAACCGGGCTAAAAATCAAGTTAGAAAGATAACAGCCAAATTTCCCCAACCAATAGTTTCAATTGGCATAATAATAAAGTTCTCTCTGCTCACATCCTTACACCAAAAAAAAAAGTAACCGGAAGTGAGCTCTTACTTTTCTATTGTGTTTTCTGGTCTTCCCTCCCTTATAAGGAAAGTAACTTAAAAATGACTAATCTATTTTTTTTTTTTTTTTTTTTGGTGGGGATTGAACGCAGGGCCTCACACATCCTAAGCAAGCATTGTGCCATTTAGCTAGCCTTTTTTATTTTTATTTTTAGACAAGGTCCTGCTAAATTGCCCAGGCTGGGCTTGAACTTGCAATCCTCCTATTGCTGGTGTATATGTATATAATATGCATTTATAACCATTATGAAAACATAATTTATATAATTTTATCTCATATTTGTGCCATTTTCCTTTGATGTATTGGTGAAAACACAGACGTCCTTGCCATAATATCATACTTTTGTCTGTCAATACATTTTTCCAGGTTTTATTGCATTCTTGAATGTACAAATAATTTTTTCCATGATTTTCTGAATTTATTCAAGGGCTACCTCCATGAAGTGGTATTCTCAGAGAAATCTAAAGAGTTCAAAATACCCCAAAACTATTCATTGCATGGCATTCTTTTTACATCTATTGGCATACACATTATTTTTTTAAAAACAATCTAATATCTGGTAATGGTACTATCCCCATAATTAATATTATACCTATAAAAATTTTCATCTCACTAATTGTAACAGATTCCCAGCTTTGCTGTTTTCTTCTTTTTGCACTAAAGCTGCATTTTTTGGCATATTTGTTTCTGGAACTATAATTTTAAGTATATTATGAGATACTAATAATTTATACAACACAAAAGGACCACTGCAATTAATACTTCTTATTAGAAGTTACACATTTCATAGTTCCTTGTGCTCGTGTTTCTATTACCAGCTGCCAGTCTTCCTCTTGATCTTCTGCATTCATATCCAAATCCGTACTATGTTCATTGAGTGAATTGGCCACAAGATTATGTTCGCCTAACTCTAACACATCTTCATCTGAAGACTAATAAATAGGCCATGAGCTTTTCCTCTCATTAGATATCATTACACATTCATCTGATGAATCATCCATTTTCTGTGTTTATCACTGCAATGGGAAAAAATTTTGCAAAACTGAAATACTCTTAAAATTGAAAAATGAATAAGTTAAAATACACATATGTATATACAAAAATTCTGTATTTCTTGAAAATGAAGATCCCAAATGAAAATGAGAAGAACCACCAAGGAACAACAAAAGAATAATGAAAGAAAAATTTGCCACTGAGCTTAATCATAATCTTGGCATAAAATAGCAACTACTGTATTTGTTTTAATGTCTTATATGAACAACAGTGTACACAGGTTAGCTATATAATGTCATATGCTCAAATTCTTTTTTTTTTTTTTTTTTTTTTTTGGTGCTGGGGATCAAACTCTGGGCCTTGTGCTTGCAAGGCACGCACTCTAACCACTGAGCTAAATCCCCAGCCCTTTTTTTTTTTTTTTTGGTATATGCTCAAATTCAAATCAAAGCCACCTGTCAGCAAGATACACAAATGATGGCCCTCTTTGTGAATTTATTAAGCCCAGCTACCTTACTCTCTGAGGGGATTGGGCAGAATCAGTTGCCAGGACATGACTATAAACAAGATTTCAGAGACTCCCCCTTAAGCAACCCTGACCTAACCCTCTATACAGATGAGAGCTTCTTTTTGGAAAATGGCACTAGAAAGGCAGATACGCAGTCGTGACTCAAGGCCAAGTGTTTGAGAGCTCAGCACCTTCTCCAGGGACTGTTGCCCAGCTAGCAGAGCTCATAGCACTGACCCAAACTCTAGAACTCAGCAGAGGAAAGAGAGTTAACATCTGTACAGACTAAGTATGTATAGTGGATTCTTCATGCACATGCTGCCATTTGGAAGAAAAGAAACTTCTTAATGACCTCGAAATCGCCTATCAATACCAATGAGGAGATCAAACAGCTCTTGAAGGTGGTATATGGACCCAAGAAAGTAGCTGTAATACATTGCAGGGGCCACCAGAGGGGAGAAAACAATGAAAACGTCAGTAACAGGGCAGCAGATACAGCATTGCCAAGCTTCCACAAGACATCTGCTTGAGGGATGTCTTGCTGTTGTGGGAACATTCCTTGGATGATTTCAAGCCAGAGTACACCTCCACTGAGTCTTCTAGAGTGGTAGATGAGGGTTAACTCTCCAGCCCTCAGGCTGGTACCAAACAAAGGAGGGAAAGATCCTCCTCCCCTCTGCCAACCAATGGGAGATCCTAAAACCCTCCACCAGTCTTTCCGCCTGGGGAAGGAAAACACGTTCCACATGGCTAACAGGTTGTTTGTTGGAAAAGGACTCAAAGAGACAGTCTCTTGGATGATTCAGGGATGTGAAGTTTGTCAAAAAAAAAAAAAAATCCCCGACTCACTGACAGGCACCCCCTTGGGGTGCACAAAGAACTGTCACTTACCTGGGTGAAGAGTGGTGGATAGACTTCATCCAAATGCCCAAAGCTTGGAGAGTGCAATTCCTCTTGGTAGATACCTTAAAGGACAATGGAAGCCTTTCCTGTTTAGGACAGAGAAAGTGACCAAGGTGGTTCGAGCCCTGGTCCAGGAGATTGTACCAGGTTCGGGCTGCCCTGAGGCATCCAGAAGGATAACGGGCCTTCCTTCAGGGATTCTGAGACTCAGGCAGTCTCTGTGGCACTGGGCATCCAATACCATCTTCATTGTACATGGAGACCCCAATCCTCAGGAAAGGCAGAAAGGCAAATAGAATTTTAAAAATTCACCTCACAAGCTCACACAAGAGACAAGACTTCCCTGGACCTCTTTCTGGCCCACTGCCCTGTGAATATGAGAAACAACCCCCACCAAAAAAAAAAAAACAAAACAAAAAAAAAAAAACAAAACAGGGCTAAGGCCTATGAAATGTTGTACAGAAGGCCTTTTGTCACCAATGATTTTCTGTTAGACTTTGAAGTGACAACTCAGGTTCATCATGTCATTTCTCTGTCTCAGTTCCAGAAGGCCCTTCAACAAGAGACAGAGACCAAACCCCAAACACAGGGCCCTCCTTTATTCAGCCCAGGGGACCTGGTTCTGATCGCAACCCTGCTGAATCTTTCAGTAGCCTTAAGCCCATCTGGGAGGGACCTTTTACTGAGATCCTTTCTATCCCCTCAGAAGCCAAAGTGACTGGACATGACTCCTGGATCCATCACACTTGAATAAAACCTTGGAAAGAGGACTGAAAAATCCCTACAAGAGAGGAGGCTCCATAGGCCAAGGGCGACAGTTCCGTAGTCTATTTGTGTGAACCCTTGGAGAGTTGCAAGCTACTCCTCAAAAAGACTCCTGAAACTGCAGAAGATAAGTGATAATTGATAGGAGTGCTTTGACTCATTCCCTGTTCAGGATTAACCATTTTCATGGACTCCTAATTCTGGGTCTTTACATGGTGCTTTCTGACCTGCCAGTTCCCTGGGGGTTGGAATTACTTTTACCATCAATAGATTGGCCCCTGATATCCAAAAATGAGTCCTGGGCTATTCTTGCCTCTTTTCCTCTTGCTCTCTGGAACGAAGGGTTACAGGGTTAGAGGCCGTTTCCCCTAATATGTGGTTAGAAATAGCTTCTGCTATACAAAAGGGACACAACTTCACTAAAAAATGGCTATGTACTAAAATAGGGCTCACACCCCCAAATCTTAGGGGCAGGTGGGTAAACATCACCTCCCTGGATAATGCACATGCCACCCGGAAGCCTCTCAGTTACTCCAATCCAGTATAACTGGTGGAGCTCCCAGATTCCCCTCTGTTTATCATCCAAACAGACAGATGACCTGGGAAACCAATCTGGCAGGGACTAGGTTCCCCTTTCCCCAAAACCCACAATGCCCAGTAGTAGAGACGATTCTACCATCCCAGTAGCTATGTGCCCTATGGCTGAGTTCATCTGTTGTAATAGATTGCGGTGTCTGACAGTTGTCCTGGTCAAAACCAGTCCAGACACTTATGATGTCATGGGATGGAGTAACTGTTCTTGCCTTGCACCATGCAATCTTGGTCTTAATCGTCACGCCTCCCAGAAATGGGAACAGTGGGATCCCCAGTGTCAGAGTCCCTTGCCTGGTGGCAATGGATCTATAATCAGACCTTTCTAAGCCCGAACTCCGCCACCAATGAGACTCCTTTGTCTGGATGGGGGTCTGATGTTCATGTCCCTGAGAACTAACAGCTCCACCCTGGGACATGCTACTCGTTGTGACTACACTCACATGCGGGGGATTTGGGGGGTAGGATATGTCCTACTGCCTGAAAGTGACGTGGCTGTCTATGACCCCCAACAGAATCACACTGCCCTCCAAAAAGGTAGACGTCAAAAGAGTGGTGGGTTTAGCGGTGGCAGGGATAGTAGCGTTGGTGGGTTCCCTGGTCGGCTTGGCAGGGGGAACAGTTTATAATGCTGTCGCCATGGCCAGTGTGTCCACTACAATGGGAGATATAGCCGAGCAGACAGGCGCAAATCTACAGGACCTTTCTGCCTCTCTGGCTTGTATGGTTGCAGCCCATCGGGCAGTGTTAGATCTAATGCTGGCCAGAGATGGCAGCGTCTGTGCAGTAGCTAATCTCTCTTGTTGCTTTTGGATTAATAAAACAGGCCAGGTGGAAATAAGGACACAAAACATCATTAACCAGGCTACCTGGCTTAAGGGCCTCTCAGCCAGAACTACAAGACCTGTGGAATGGCGTCAAGGGGATATGACCTTCCTTGTCCTGCCGGCTGTTGCCATTCCTGCAACCACTTTTGCTTCTATTTCTTGTTCTCCTTTTTGGGCCCTGCCTCCTTAACATCCTTGTGCGTTTTGTGTCTTCCCGCCTAGCAGCTATAAAACTACCTAAGATTTCGAAAAGCAAGAGCTACCAACTGGTGCCAACAAAAGAATACTTCCAAGGACCCCTGGACCAACCACCCACTAACAGAGAGCAGGGAGTTCAGCTCCTGACCTTTGGTGCCCCCTCTCAGCAAGAAGTAGCCAGATGATTTCGTCACCCTGCACCCTGAAGAGTCAGGAGCTACTACTTCTGGTGGGTGGGCTTGTGGGCAGATAGGTAGACATGAGGGGTGAGAGGTGGTTGGGAAAGCCGAACTTTCCACCCGGGCAGAACATGAACAGTAAATATCCCATTTGACCCTCTTCTGTCATACATATCCAAGGGGAGAGCATACAGCACCCTGAAGGCGGAAAGTGTGGGGAAATAAAGGGAACCAGAACAAAGGAACTCAACGTCATTCACTTGCTGGTGACAATCTGGCTTGTCTTGTCCGTGAGCTGTATCCTGTTTTGCAATAGAACTTTGGCTTCCTCTAAACCAATACTTTGCTTGCGTATAGTAGTCTCTTGTTGCTCAAGCGTGGCAGCTAGGTGAATTTTCCTCCCTGGGCTGCCAAGAAGCAGGATACTGACAGCAGGAGGTTGGCAAATTCAAGCCCAGGGTGGACACTTTAGTGACTTAGCAAGACACTGTCTTAAAATTTAAAAATTTTTTTAAAAAAGGCTAGGGATGTAGCTTAGTGCAAGGGCCCTAAATTCAATTCCCAGCACCACAAAAACAAAACAAAATCTTTGCTTTGGCCCATCTGAACACTTAATCAAGTTTTTGGAACAAAGTGTTATCTGATTCTGGAATTAAAAGTACAGTCAGCTAAGCTCTTTAAACTCTTGTAATTTTGACCTTTGACAAACCTTTATTCAAATGTTTCCCAAGTCTGGCCTGGCAGAAAACATCAGAGGGGAAAGCATCTTGCCAGGTCCCTTTCCCATCTCGCCTTTTGTAGCTGCCTCTCTCCCACCTTACGGAAGGAAATCTTGTGTTTCACTCACTCCACACGGTCCAAGAAACTGCGGCAACTGCTAGAGTATAAAGAAAAGGAGGATCATTTCAGTTATGGTGGTCATACCACTTCCTTCGATCAAACAACCATAAACTACTGCAGACTTCATGGCTTTGTCTGATTGCTGTTTCTCTCCCCGGCAGGGAGGAGAACAACATCGGAAAGAGGAGGTTTTGGGGTGCAGTGTAATGCTCTGTCCTGGGACTATGTTACAGGCAGCACGGCTGTGATGATTTCTGTTTAAAGACCTGACCTCACCTACCCCCTGATTCTGGGCTCTGTGACATCCAGGCACTGACAAGAGGGATGTCGAAGGTTGCAGGCCCTTGTGCTGTCCATGTGTCTGCCCATATGAAAATGAGAGAATGAAGGGCTGAGTGTGTCCTTTGCTGGGCCTCTCGAGTGACTCAGAGGAGGTGCTGTGTGTTATGTTTATGTTACTTCTGGTAGAAAATGGCACGTTTTAGAACAGAAGGGTCACATCAGAGATAAGATAGCATTTTGTATTTTCTCAAACATGAATTGCACAGGAAAAAAATTCTCGTTAGCTTTTCCCAGAAGATTACTGAATTCTGCAATACTTAATTTTCCATTTGGTACATATCTTTTCTGCCTAGTGAATCATTAACCATTTTTTTTTTTTGTTTACCATGGACTTAACTGAATGTACTTAGTAGAATTAGGGTTTGTTTTTATGTTTTTTTTGGTTTTTGTTTTTTGATACAGTGTCTTACCACGTGGTTCAGGCTGGCCTTGAACTCACTGTGTAGTTTAGGCTGGCCTTGAATTCTCGGTGATCCTCCTCCACCTGCCTTCTGGTGCATGCACCACCACACTTGGCTAAAATTATTTTTATAAATATATGTTATGGATTCTACTATAAATTCAGTGGGCCTCCTGTAGCTATAGTTTCTACATCTGTAGATTCAGCACGTCTCAGAGCAAAAACGTAATCAGGCCTGCACTGACTGTATCTCTGCAGAACATGGCACGCGTTCCCTTGTCTGTAGTCCCTAAACAATATGGCATAGCAACTATTTACACAGCATTTACATTGCCTTGGGTATTGTAAATAATCTAGAGAGGATTCACAGTGTAAGGGAGAGGACTGGGGATGCAGCTGAATGGTAGTGAGCTTGCCTACAGTGTGTGAGGCCCTGGCTTCCATCCTGAGGATTGCCAAAAAAGAAAAAAGTATAAAGCAGAAAAGAAAAACAGAGTATAAGGGACGATATGCATAGATTATATGGAACTAGGAAGATATTTTAAAATGCTAGTTAGTCAATGTTTGTCTCATCGGTGTACACAAAGAGCTTGAGCATCCTGGACTTTGGATCTACAGAAGGTCCTGGAACTCCTTGCCCACAGATGTGGAGGGGCAGCAGTAATGCTCTTAAGAATCATTGATAAAACTTCCATTATCTCTGCCTTGGCTGTGGCTTCTTGGCCCTTGTTTTTTTATTTTCCCTGTTAATTTTCTCAGAGTAGATTCCTGAACTCTTAAAAACAGAGCCATTTGGAGGAAGATGGGTACACCTTGAGACTATAATGTTAAGTGAAATAAATCAGACACACGAGCTTAAATATGGTTTCTCCTACATGAAAACCCAAAAATATAAAGAGCAAAATAAAAGATAGTAGGAAGTAGAGGTTAGATCTTCCTTAAATGGGAAGGAGATCAAGAGATGGAGGGAGGAGTATTTCGCTTTTGAATGCTCCTTACTCGTCACCTATCATCTCCCTTTTCCCCCTTTTTCACCATCTTTAAATAAATTGCCCTCTCTTAGTTAAAAAAAAAAAGGGAGGGAGAGAAATGAAAAAAGAATTGAGATGTATTATGTACACGTACCAACTCCCTACAATGAATGAAATCATGTACTACAAACATGTACTGAAGAACAAAAACAGAGCACCTGGTTGTATACTAATGTAAGACAAAATGTTCTCTAAAGTAGTTATAATATCTGGGTTTTTAAAAACCAGCCTTATTTAAACAACTAAAAAAATGAAGTCCATAAAAAAGACCAGCCTTATTTAATTAGGATTAATTCTTCTCTCTTAAGAGTTGATATAAGATTCTATTTCTTTAAAAGGCCAAATTATATGTGTTTTCAAACATGGAATGAAATTCCTACTCTTTCTGTCTAGAATCTTGAATATTCAGATGTCTGTTTCTCTGTCCATCTGGGACTCCCTTGCCCCCTTTGTTTGAGACAGGGTCTCTCTACGTAGCCCAGGCTAGCCTTGAACTCTTGGTGATCTTCCTGCCTCAGCCACCCAAGTACTGGGATTACAGGCATATATCACCTAGCAACCATAACTACTAGCAACTATAACTGCTTTTTAAGGAATTTGGAAACCTCAAGACTTGCCAGACAAAAGGATTTAAACAGGAAGCGCAAATGAAGGCAGGAAGTCGGAAGGGAAGGTAGAGACAGGCAGATCTAGAAAGTGCAGCCATCCACAGACTAAACTCGAGTCTTCATTTTGTCTTCCAGTGCAGGCTAGAAGAATAGAATGTTATTTGTTTTCCTCTGAGATGAGGAACAAATTAAATTGTCCTTATATTTAACTCACATGCATTCACATGGGCTCAGTCTGTCACACTCTCATGGATGCTGAGCAGTGTCCTGAGGGGAGAGAGGACGCACAGAAGATAATCAATTAACACTGCATGACGTAGTCATCTCAAGCAGGCTCAGAGAGCTACACACAAATGTGCACAATGGAATACTAGTCAGCCATTAAAAAGAATGATACCCTGTCATTTGCTACTACATGGTTGGATCTGGAGATCAGTGGTCCTTACCAGAAGACGGAAAATAGTAGCGGAGGGGAGGATGGCAATTTTTTTTTTTTTTTAGGTGTTGGCGATTGAACCCAGGGCCTAGTGTATGCCAGGCTAGTGTTGGACCACTAAGCTACATCTCCAGTCCAAGGATGAGGAAGCATTAATAGGAACTAAGATAAAAGCGAGACGATTTGGTGTGTTCTTGCATAATAGGGCGATTACAGATAGTCAAGAAACTAGAAGAAAGGATTTTGAAAATGTTTACCATTCCGGCTCATGGAACCAGAATCAAGTGACAGCAAAAGTGATTGTTTTCATTGAAAACCAGATGCTTCCCTACAGTAGGGCAATATAATTTCTTCATTTGGGAAGTACCACTCATAAGTGACAACTGGTAGAGTAACCCAAACACACTGATCAATGCTACTTACTTGTTATACTAAGAAGCTCCAACTGGAATATTTTTAAATTCACTTTAGGGGCAAGAAAACCCAGTGAAAAGTTAAGAATTAGGTGGGGAATGGAGGAATAGTGACAAGATTGATGTGCATGTGTCACCGTGGTACCTGGTACCAGGGTGCTGGTGGGTCCCAAGGGTCCAGGTTCTTGTGTGTCACAAAGAACTCAATGAGTCCACAGATACCAAAAAAAAAAGCAGTTTATTGAGGTGATAGTACACTCAAAGAAGAGTGGGCTCTTAGCAAAAAAGGGAATTTATATGAGCGCAAGAATATG
Organism: Hystrix cristata; assembly: GCA_004026905.1. NCBI lineage: Eukaryota > Metazoa > Chordata > Mammalia > Rodentia > Hystricidae > Hystrix > Hystrix cristata. The sequence continues at coordinate 26,967 of PVJO010011887.1, read as the reverse complement.
GATGGAAGTGTCTTCTATTTCTGGTCAAGAATCTAAGTCCCTGCTCAAGGCTGTCCTGGGCATGTCTGACTTGAGCATACTGAGTCATGTCCTCTGTGAAAGCTGTGCATTCCTTACCCATAATCCACTCTTTCATAATTGTATCCATGAGATGCAACCCAGTCACATGAGTGGATAACAAGCTTGTGGATTTTTGAGCAAGTTATTACAGAACACAAATATCAAATGACCTTATTAGTAAATTGGTCTTGGATGGTGGTAGATAATAGAGATGGAAAGAAACAGCCAAATTTCAGCAATCTTCAGATAGGACATTGTCAGGTGGCTCCAAGGCAGAAACGTCATGGTTGAAGGGCGTGGTGGAGTAATGCTGCTTAGATCATGGCTGACAGGAAGCAGACACAAGGGACAAGCACCAGAAAGAAAGAGACCAGGGACCAGATATAGTACTCAAGGTCATCCCTCCATGATCCACCCAGACAAACCCAGAAGTACACGTCACTAATCCCCTAGGTGGCTCCCAAGTCAATCAAGTTGATAATCAAGATTAACTGTGGTATTACAAACAATATGTAAAAGAACATGTATGTATTTACAAATCCCAGAGAAAGTCGATTCACCTGTGGATGTGGGGTGCCCATCACTTACTCCATAGTACTGCCTGGCCGAAAACAGAGAGGTTGTGCCTCAAACACATGCAGGAGATCACTGATGTCTATCCAACTCTAGCTTCAAATATACTACTGTCTTTCCCCCAAAATAAGACCTAGCCAGAAAATAATCAGCCTTGAAAACTAGAGATCAGAAATGCCAGCCCCAGTCAGCCTCTCCTTAACTGCCTTACAGAGTAGCGGCCGAGCAAGGAGGCTTCAGGAGTGCAAGGCCCACCACTCGTCCAGGGGACCGTGATTTGGGAGGTATTTCACCCCACAGCCATCAGGGATGAGGCACATTTCAGCCGTCCTGTCTTCAAATTCATCTGCGTTGAACTGGATAAAGCCCACCTTTTGAGATGTGGCTCTTCTGGAAGCCAGAGAACTTGACCCTGTGGAAGCCTCGATCACATGTTCCTCGTACCGCAACTTGGTGCAGATGGACATGACGACTTGTCCAATGTGAACCCTCGCCACTGTGCCCTGGGGCTGCCCGAAGGAACTTGCATGCCTGTCTGGAGCCTAGACTGGGGACAGCAGGAGGTCAGAGACATGAACATCCACCGGGAAGCAGTGTCTCCAAGGTCCCTTTGGCCAGCCCATACAAACAACAAGCTGCATACACTACCCAGGAGGTTGCTCTTTGCAATCATTGCACCTGGGCACCCGCCAGCAAAGGAACTCAGTCAACTTAATTGGCTGTTCTCTAATTTCTAAGGCTGATCATTTTCTGGCTAGGTCTTATTTTCAGGGAAACACGGTAGCTGCCATTTCCTCACCCACATCACCATCATCTTGGGGCCAAACAGCTTCCAAGTAACCCCTCAACTCCACCCTTGCTTCCCTTTGAGCCACTCTTAGGATGAGAACGAGAAAATGTCTCAAAATGCAAATCTGAACATCTCTGATCTTGGCTAAAACTCTTCAGTGCTTTATAGCACCCTTTTGACAAAATACTTTAGCAGGGTCCCCAGCCTGTCTTGAATTCTCCCTCCCTTCTTCCCTCTCTTTCTTGCTTTCTCCTTCCTCCATTTCCTGGTGATTGTGAATAATGCTGCAAGGAACATAGAAGTGTAGATGTCTCTTTGACATACTGACTTTATTTCCTCTGGATATATACCTAGTAGTGGTATTGCTGCATCATATGATAGCTGCTGAAGTTTTTGAGGAACCTTCGTATGATTTTCCATAGTTGCTGTACTAATTTGCATTTCCACCCAACAGTAAGCAGGGATTCTGTTTCCTCCACATCGGTATCAATACTTATTTTTAGTCTCCTTGCTGTGCAGAAACTTTTTAGTTTGATACAATCCCGTTTGTCTGATTTTGCTTTGGTCTCCTGGGCTCTGGGGGCGTTGTCCAAAAACTCCTTGCTCATCCTATGTCCAGAAGGCTTTTTCCTGAGAATTCCGTTGCTTTTAAATTGAGACATGATCTCTGGTCATTGGGGTGCATTATGACCCCTAGGGATTCTTAGTTTTAAACCCTGGTCACGGGTTGGCAAATTGGTGACCTATGGTTTACTGTTTTCTTTCTTAATTTAAAATTTTAAAGAGAGTCTGGGACCCCACCCCAATAAAAGAGAAAGGAAAAAGCGAAGGTTTCCTTAGGCGCTAAGGTGAGACTGTTAAGATTGGAACTACATTGTCTGTAACGCTGTGCGAAATTCAGGCTAAAACCAGACCAGATTTAACTTCCACCCAGAATAAACCGTCATTCCCTCTTTTCAAGATCAAGTCAGCCCCAGTAACCATTTCCTATTAATTTAAGAACCAGGGAGGTTCATAATTTAGGCTGATATTGTGCTGCAGTGGAAGAGACAATAGTTACCCCAATCATTCCTTTCCTTTTGCAGCGGAGTCATATTCCTAACATGGCTTTACCATTCATTCTCTTTATGCGTACTGCTGACCTGGGCCTACAGCAGACAGCCACTCAAACGGTGTCACTGGGGGCTCCTGTTATTGCTTGAAAAGGATGAGTGACATGGAGATCTTTGGGCAGAAACAGCACAGCGCTGAAGGGATGCGAGCCCGAGTGGCCTGCTAACACTGAGTTACAAATATGAGTCCGTGGCTCACAGAACTGAAAACCCAGATTCCTGCTCCCCCCCTTCAGTCTGCAGACGGGGTCCGCGGTGGGCGGGCGCGCACGCACAGATGCCACCCCCAGCCACAAACCGAGGGGCAGAACCTGCCTTTTCCGCGTTGCGCGTGGAGTCCCGGGAAAAGCTGCGCTGCAGCAGGAAGTGGGCATCGCCGGGGTCCCTCCGCCTGGCCCGGCGGCCGGCGTTTCCGATCTGTAATTCTCAGTCCCTGAGGATGCTCGCCGCGCAGAGCCGGCCCCGGGGCAGGCGCGCTCGCGGGCTCCGCACGGGACCACCGCTCGGGCTCCGCCACTGCAGCCCGCCGGCTGGAAGCGCCGCTCTCGGCCATGCTGGCGGAGCTGCGCGGCGCGCTGCGCGGGGCCCTGGCGGGGCGGCCGGGGTCGCGGCCCCTGGGCCGGCGCGGACCGTGCACCCGGGCTCGCCCTGGCCGCGCGCTGGGGGATGCAGCCGCGCACGCCCGCGGCCTGGCCGTGGCCAGCCCGCCCCGCGCCTCCGCGGCGCCCGCCCGCCAGGTACCGGACCCCGCGGGAGGGGAGGGCGGGCCGCGCCTGGCAGCCGCTTCCAGCTCGCCCCGGGCCTCGTTCCTCCCGCCGGGGCTCCTCCTCCCTCCCCCACCCCCAGATCCGCCTCCGCGAGGTCACCGCCTGCCGCCCCCCGGTGGCCGCTCGCTCGGGGCGCGGCGCGGGTCGCCACGGGCGACGTGAGGCTCGCCACGGAGCGCCTCGGGGGAGCAGGCGGGAGCGGAATAGGCCGCCGGCACCACCCCGAAATATTTAGACCGCAGCTCCTGCCTCCTGGGGTCCCTTTCTTCCTCGGCCGTAGTTATGTAGCGCAGTAGGCATTTTATATATGTAGATCGGCACCTTCCCCTAAGTCGTCCCGCTTCTTTGCGTCGTTATCTTTAAATTGCCCGAACACGCCGAGGTCTCGTCCGTGGGTGCGCGGTTTGGCGCCGGTAGCCTCGGAGGACCCTGCCCGGGGAGAAAATGGTGCACGCCTGTCCGCGTCCCATTTGCGGGCCGCCTATTGTGCGACAATGATTGACAAGACCACGAGGCTGAGCGCGCCCGGATTTCTCTATAAATGCTTTAAAACCGTAGTCTAGACGATTTACTCGGATGTGAGGCAGACAATTGCCTTCTTGTTCTGCGCTGGTGAACTGCAGCGCCGGGCTGACCAGGAATTGAACCTGGTCTTCCTCAGCTAGCTCAGGAGGACAAAAAACGAGGGCAGGGTCGGAAGTGAAGGGCAGCCTCCCTGGGACCTGCTGCCTGGGACTCGAGCCGGGGTGTTGAATTGTGTGGTCCTGGGCCCCCCAGCGGAGCACACCGTGTGATGGTGAGTCCTCCTGAGTACCCCGGACCCCTGTTAACCCCTTTGGTTTTGCTAATGGAGATCTAATTCTTCTTTAAGGACCGCAGTCAGGGATGTTCCGCAGAATGCACGGGAGAAGAAGGATCCGAAAAGGTGGCAAAGACTTTTAAGGTAAGTTGTTTGCCGGAGATGAGATGTCAGAAACAGCAGTCAACACAGAAAATCCGCTTCTTGAGATGTGGGGGGAATTTTCGCCCTGTGGGTTATACAGTAGTTAGATATGCTCCGCATTTTAAATTCCACTCTTAGGGGGAAAATCACCCGGGGAAAGATAGTACTATTTACCTGTCGAAAATTACCTAGTGGTTCATTGCTTATGAATCAGAATTTTTTATAGAAAATGATCAGTTTGTGGTTTCTAACCTGAATTTTTTACTGATTGTATAATAAGTATAACCCTTCACTCCCCCTGTGGAAAAAGTTCACTGGGATTTTTCTCTTGAAGCAACACTTTATAGTAAAAGTGCTACATCTCCTTCTTTCTTGTTTGACTTGTGTGGTTTAAATATGAAATACTCTCATACTGCATGGGGGAATGGTGAGGAGGAAATGGGATAAGAATCTTGGAAAAGTACTTTGAAAATTCTAAAAATCCAAATGTAAGGTGTATTATCTTTTCTGTATCAATCATTATCTGACGCCCTCAACCTTGGAGGTTTTTGCTGCTCCTCTCGGAGAAGCTGTGGTGCTGTCCCCTGCCTCGTTCGGTCACTGTCAATTGTCACCATAGTACAGTGTGTGCTTAATGAGCTCACTCCCTGGCAGAGTTTAGAAAGGACTCGAAAGGACTCCCTCCCAACTTGACTTGTCAGCCTCACACATACTCAACTCTTCCGGTGTACCAGGGACTGTGCTAGGCTTTGGGAACCGAAAGATACATTCAAGACAAGGTCTCTGCTTGCAAGGAATTTTTTAAAAAACCAAAATGTAATAGAATGTGTACATTTCCCTATCAAGGTATGCTTGTGAATCTTATTTATCCACATCATCTCTGGTGCTTTAAACAGAATACCCTCCATAACCCTACTGTAACCGATTTACTCTGCTAATCTATAATAGCTAAACTCTGATATGTTTGAGGACTAACATATTGAGATACCTGTCTTTAAAAGAATATATGCCAAAGGACTCCTACTCGATAATCTCTAAGGTTCATTTTATACAGATTCAGTAAATACATTCCTCAATGGAAACAGGTAAATATGTTGCTCTCCTGAAAGGTCTTTATGCTTTTATACCAATAAAAATTCTTTGCAAGAATTTAGTTCATAAGTAATCTGTTCATTTAGATTCCTATATTAGGTTTCAAAGGAGGGATGTCTATTGACACGTATTTCCATATCAAAGCGTGACTTATAAGGGACATATTCATAGCACATATGTAGTAAGACAATTGAGAATAGTATTGATAATTTGGGGGCAAAAAATGGTAGATGTTATAGGATCATCTTTGCCCTCTTTGGGGCCTTGTAGCGAACCCAGGGCCTTGTGGCCTTATACATGTTAGGCCCCTTCACTGAGCTCCATTGCCAACCTTAAACTTTGCTTTTGGTGATTTTCCACCTCTTTGTTAATCCGCCCTATATGTAATATTTTACATTGCCTCTCAGGTCTCATGGGTAGTTGGCTTTTCCCTTTCCCTGTTTTGATGAGGTCATGTTAAAATAAGACTTCGGTTTCTAATGGGGCTCAGTAATGAAATGCCTTATCACACGTCCTGGGGAATCTTTTGTGGACTCTGGGGTCCTCTTTATTTGAAAGCAGTCAGCTGTCAGTTTCTTCCAACTCCTGCTTTATCTGTCTCCACAGAATGCAACACTCCAAATCTGTAATTTTCTTCTTCAGACCTCCATATTAGATTTTAGAAGAGTATCTCTAACAGACAAATGAACATAGCACCTAAGACTTTGTAAATAGAGTTAAAAAAAAAAAAAACCAAACCCAGAAACCTATTGTAGAATAGAGCTTCAATCCATTTACAGTCCAGACTTGATCTCTGACAAGTTAAGTGCTGCAGTCAGTGTAGAAAAGTGCTGTATACATCTTTTGCTGCAGAGTGGGAAACAAAAGAAGTTGACTAAATTCTGGCTCACAGAGCTGGTGGATGTTTTCCATCACGTTTTATTCTTCCCAGCTATTTCCTATTTCAATGCAAATGGTTACCTAATCATGAATGCTGAGTTAGGAAATTGTTTTTACTATGCCCTCTTTTTGTCAGTATTTCTTGTCATTTCGCAAGTCATTCTTCCACAAGTATATGGTATGAAACATCCTGGCTTTGAAGTCATCAGAGAATGTGGGGCATAACTTTATACATACTGTACTATTGTTGAAGGACTGCATTTCCACGTACTGAAAACCGCTCACGCTCCTTCAGTTAAGATTGTTATCATTAGAGGGGAAAGGGAAAATATGGAAAATGATAAATGAACCTGCTGTAAATGGGGAGGGAGGGTGCAGAGGGGAGGGGGGGAGAGGGGGGAGAACCAAGATACATCATGTATAGGTACAGAATTAATGTAATGAATGTGACCATTGTATGTAGAATGTACCAATACATGTTCTTGGTTTAAAATAAAATTAAAAAAAAAAAAAAAAAAAAAAGATTGTTATCATTCAACTCATTCAACTGTATCATCAAGTTGTTGTAGCATACTTAGGTAAAATTTCTCTTTGAACTCAAGTTAAAAATTATCTTTGGTTCCTAGAATTGCAGAAATTTTCTCAAATAAAGGAAAATAGAGTTCCTGAAATATTAAAAGGCACCCAACTATCTATTACGCTGAAAAACTGGATACAGGACAATTCTTATGTATGAATCAGAGAGTCATAGTGTCATTATTTATATCATTAAGAAATCACATGTCTACAGATAGAGGTAGTTGTTTACTAAAATACAATGTATGTTTGGAAATCTTAGAATTATAACTAGTATTCGTTGTAGTTAGAAGAGCGCTAAGCAGAGCATAAACACATTTTATTCTGTATCTCTTTGCTATTAACTAACTTCATCTCTTTGGAACAGTAGATTGTTATCAGTGGTTTAGGTATTTTTTAATTTTTATTTTTCTCAGGGCTGGGGATTGAATTCAGGGCCTTGCCTGTGCTCCACAAGTGCCCTACCTCTGAGCTGTACTTCCAGCCCCGGAGGCATTTTGAAGAAGGGGGTCAGAAAGCAAAATTGTACTTATCGGACCACGGTCATCTCAATGTTAGCAACCCATCAGATTCAAGCGTGGAGGTTTCCGGAAATGCTAATCTAGAACCCATCTCAGATCTGAACCAGAACCTCAGAGGAGTGGGGCAGGGCGGTGTTCCGGTTTGGTTTTTATGTTACAGAAGTGATTTCTGGTTGTGCAGTCAGGGTTGCACATCTCCCTACACCATGTTCCCCGATGATCTCATCTGCTGTCAGAGCTGGGGGTTGGAAAATTACTGCTCCTGAGGGAGAAGTATAGCAGCTCCAGGAAAAAGCTCAACATTACTCAGATTCTTGTATTTTACTATTCCTTAAACCAACCTCCCCCTTGCCCAAGTTGCTTCTTGATTCTTCAGAAACAGCAAGAAATGAAAACCTGGCTTCTTCCATTTGCCTGGAATAACTCGTTGGACTGGCTGACTTTAGTCGCTAGCGGTTTATCGTAAACATTCTTGAGCAAAGGAGGGGGCTGTACAATCTCAGTTGGACAGAGCCGTGGAGAAGTGAAGGGTCACTGCATGCTGGTCGTCAGGCAGCAAGTGACTCACTGTTTGGGTCCAGCCGGGCCCCAATAGCTGCAGGACTGCTCTGACACTATCTCCTGTGTCTCCACTTACCCACATTCCCTGCATTCCTGTCACATCGGGCTCTTTGCTGTTTCTTGACCATGCCAAGAGTGTGGCTACCTCAGGGCCTTTGCATCTGCTGGGTCTGCCTGAAATACAATGCCCCTAGATATATGTGTGAGACCCCATTAGGGAAGCCTTCACTGTCCCTTCTCAGTCCCTTTCTTACTCTGTTCTCTTAAGCTGCTTTAATTTTCCTTGTAGCATTAGTTAGCTCTTGACTTCTAGTAATCAGTTTATTTATTCCCCTCACTAGGAGAACCAGGACTGATGTTTCTCAAGGTCGATACCGGTATAGGCACAGAGTAGGTCAAAAAACATTAGGTCAAATGAATGAACACTTTGTGCTGTCAGCAGCTAGCATGTGTGTGTCCATGGCCACAAGCTTGCCCAGGAGGGAAGAGCTCGACCTTGTGCAGTCTCAGTTTATCTTGTGCTTGCTCAGTGTACCTTGTGAGCCGGAGGGCTGGTACAATCAGTGTTTGAGTAAATAACAAGGGAAAATACTAAGAGTAGTAAAGCAGATGAGGAAGAAAGAGGAATGAAGGAGGGAAAAACACCCTACACATTTGTTTGATCTGAAGCAAAGCCGTAGTTGTTGTAAAATATACCTGTGCAGACTAGTATGAAGGAAAGTCGTGTGTGTCCCATTGCCTGCTCAGTTCATGGCAGGAAGAATAAACAGCTTAGAAAACAATAAGAATTTGAAGATCAATCATGTTCCGCCAGCTTCATGCTTGGAGGTATGATTGATTGCTGATAGAAATAACAGGTGAGAGAGTGAGCTTTTATGTCATTTTGGAAGAACCATGAAAATTACTGATTCTATCATAGCAGAGGCAGGTTCTGTTGCTTTTGCAGTATTTAAAATGGATGCACTTCAAAACCATAAATAATCCACACACAAGTTTAAAGATCACAGTGTTTCTCTCATATGAGAAACTCAAAGTGTAAGTAATGAGCAAAATAGAGGGTAGATACCAAGAAGTGGGACGGACTTGTTCAGATGGGAAGGGGAACAAGAGATGGGTGGAGGGAGGGAAAAGAGATTTAAAGAAAAAAAGAAAGAAGTGAAGAAAAATGGAAATAGAGCTTTAGCAAATAGGGAGGGGGAGAAGGACTGGAGGGGGAGGGGGAAGGGATACAAAAAAGAATTGAGATGTGTTTATGTACATCTATAAATATCCCATGATGTATGTGTTCATTATATACCACAAACATGTACTGATAAAAAGAGATGTATCCAGAATTCAGCGAGTATAAAGAACTGTCCATTTTCACAAGCATTCTTTCTGTGTGTCTGTGTGTCTGTGTGTCTGTCTGTGCATCCATATTTGTTTGTTTTAGTGCTGGAAATTGAACCCAGGACCTCATTCACATCAAGCATCAGTTGTACCGCTGAGCTGCACTCCCAAGCCCCAACAAACTTTTTCACAGCTTTTTAATAGGGCCAGGTAGTAAGTACTGTAGACTTGGGGGCCTTAAGGTTATTATCACAAGTGAACTGTGTCCCCACTGAAGGTAAAAAAAGCATATGACTGACTGCATTCTATGAAAACTTCCCTCTACCAAAGAGGCTAGTGGCTATCTTTGACCTACAGGTAAAATTTGCCTGACTCCTACCTAGACTGGAAGATAAAAGGAGAGAAATGGAACCCACAGATAAGTTAGCTGGAGTGTGTCCCTTTCAGTAAATTTCTCTCACTTAGTAATGGGTTTTAAGCTAACTTACTTTCTTCGATTAAATAGAGGTAGAAGAAAGTCAATTTTCTCCCTAAATTTGGTGTTTTACTAGGATATGACAACATGGAGACGGTGGTATGTACTAGTGAAGGCCCTGGACTTCATTGTAGAGTGAGCTTTCTGGTTGTCTTAGAATATACTTTTCCATCTGAATAGTCTAAAGATGAAACTGATTATCATTTATAATTTATTAAATGGCTAAAGTAACTATAAGACAGTGAATTGATCAGAGGTAATTAAAAATCACTGAAAAAAATAAATGATGTAAAAAATATAAAAAGCCCATGATGTAAAATGAAGTTCTATAGTTTTGGTTTGGGGGGGGGTTTGGAGGGGGTATGCTGGCCTTATACGTGCTAAGCCCATGCTTTATCCCTGGCTTACACCCCTAGGTCCAAAGTTTTATGTGTGATTTGGAAGGAAATGAGTATTTTTGTGTACGAAGAGAAGTTGAAAGCCTGGGGTGCCCGGGGTCCTGGTTTGATCGCCAGAATTGATAACGAGGGAGGGGCCCAGCCCAGCAGTAGGCACCTGTGGTCCCATCTGCTAGAAAGCAGAAGGGTGGGCCAGCTGCCGTAAAGCAATGTAGAGCTGGACATTTCTTGCAACCTCTTTTTTTTTTTTTTTTAAGAGTAGGAATTTTATTGAGCGAGAGAAAGAGAGCTCCTGAGAGACAGGAGGGGACCTGAGTGGGTTGCAGGGGAAGTTTTATAGAGCAAAATTGTGAGGTGGGTACAATGTGTGTCAAAATGATGATTAACCAATAATGGTACAAGTGTAGTCTTTTAGGTAATAGTGATCCAATAGGGAAGAAAGTCACGCAGTAAATCGGCAAGGAGAGAACAAGGACATTCCAGGGTGGGTTGGATCCGGAGATCTTGGTCGTTCTTGCAACTTCTTAACAGGCTTAACCTGTTCTGTTCCTGGTTTTTCATTTGGTCAGAAAGCCTCTCACCTGTTTTTCACCAGCACCTATAACTGTTACAAAGGCAGTGGCGGTGGTGTGGCAATTGTATGCCTTCATCTTTGGTCACTTGTAATGGGCAAAGTGGCTTTGTGAAGAGTTGGTGACATGCCATGTGAAGTTGTTTCCTATTACTCTTATTTATGTGTCTTTGAATAAGAGGCCTTTTGTTCACTGTTTCCTCAACACAGAAGGGAAGATTGATATCTTAGTGCTCATTCTCTACTTGTCTGTTTTCGAAGAGGAAAACATTCGCCTCCCTTTGCTGATTTCTGCTGCAGTGAGTCCAGAGGATTTTGAAGGCTGATGCCGGGAATTCTCTGGGGCAGTTGGAGCATGGCTATTACCAAGCAGAGAGGTTCAGTTCTTAATGGTGCTCATCTGAGTGTAACAAGTCACTGTGAGCATTACTGTTTTTATTGTTGCAGACACCCGTCTCTTCTTTCCCAAGTGTTTAGTTTGAGTCCTATAATGGGACTGAAGAGGTTGTGTTCTTTTACATCATTTGACCTCATCTGCTATTTCAGGATACCATGGAGATTCGGTTCTTGTGTTCTTTTAGGCGGTGTCCATCGCAGAGGTTTTGAACATCCGCTGAGTGCGGAATGCAGGCGTGGTCTGTTCGGCACACATAGTGTGAAGTTTCTGTTAGTTGTCAACATTTAAAAGTCAAGCGATAGCTCTTTTTGCACCCCACCCCTTATCATCTAACCAGTGGATGTTCAGTTACTTCTCTTTAACAGTGCTGATTTTTATTTCGCAGGCTAAAGATCTAATAATCACACCATCCCACGACTTTAAGGTTAGACCAGACCCGAATAATCTGGTTTTTGGAACCGTGTTTACAAATCACATGTTGACGGTGGAGTGGTCCTCTGAGTTCGGATGGGAGAAACCTCATATCAAGCCTTTTCAGCATCTGTCGCTACATCCTGCGACGTCGGCTTTGCACTATGCCGTGGAAGTAAGTACGTGGGGTTGATGATGGCAACATGCTTATTCTTCACTGTGGGCACCCAACGTCCCCTGCTTGGACAACTTTGGGGTAGAACATGCTTGCTTCATCGTAGTTTCTAGAAGTATAAATATCTGTAAAATTTTTCCTGTAGACAGTTCAGTTGAGGATAAGTCTTAAGAACTAATTTTTCAGATAATCTTGAAAGTTTTTGTGATGTCAATAAGAAAATCATTTGGAGCCACTAGCAAGGACAGTTGGTAGGAAAATTAGCAATCAAAAAGCACACTGGACTGGGGATTTAGCTCAGTGATTAGAGTGCTTGCCTTGCAAGCACAAGGGCCTGAGTTCGATCCCCGGCACCACAAAAAAAAAAAAAAAAAAAAAAAAAAAAAAAAAAAAAGCACACTGTTGTTACATTATTGAGTTACCCTTTTTTCAGATCTTCTAATGATTGGGAAAGGGTCATTGAATGCACTAGCATGATTAAGTTTCAATCTAGCTGTATATTTTTATGAGCAGCAGTAACATGTAGTTATGCACATTAAGGGACATGTAATTAAATGTCCTCCTTCAGGTATGAGTTACCATAATTATAAACATAAAACTGTTCAGAGAATTTCTTCCTTGGTTCTTCTGAGGATAATAGTTAAACAGACACCCAATGTACTCCTGTGCCCTTGACCCCACATTTTATTTCCTTTTTAATAAGTTGGTCATTTTTCCCAGAATATTAATTGTGTTGAAATATTCACAGTGGCCTACCTACCAAGGGACTATAGATAGTAATAGTAAAATATTAATAGGTACAATGATAAAATAACAACTTCTGCTTAGTGGATTCATGCATTGTGTCCTATTTTCGGTACCTTTTGTAAGACAAGTTGTTTAATTCTCTTAAATGAGGAAACACGTGGTTAAGCAGTCAGGGCCTGGAGTCAGACTTTGTGGGCTCCAAGGCTGCCTCGGTTGTTCCCTTGGGAGCTCAGTGACTTGGGAGATTTAATCATTTGTGCTTTTTATCTATAAAATTGAGATATGATTTAAGATATCTACCTGATAGTATCCTTGTAATTACAAAATAAGATAATTCATTTCGGCACACAGAGCCATGCCTGGTACCTAGTGAGAGCCCAGAAGTTAGCTGGGGTAGCCCTGGTGCAGGAATATCATCTATTGTAGAAGCTGGCTCAGAAATAAGTTGTTTCTTTGCCAAAATTAGGGAGCAGTAAGGGTGAAAGAAGGGATTCCATTGTGTCATTCCTGTTCCTGTTACATAACCCTAAATGTGAGCACTAAAATCACCAGGAGGCTTATATAATTAACTTCTTCAAAGTTACAAATCCAAGTAATTTCAGAAATGTTTGTCACCCATTTTGTATCCACAAAATGTTAAATTTAGGATTCTTAAATTCCATCTCCAGCACTCTTTCTTAATCATATCAACCGGAATGAATTCTTTCATTATTCATGCCAAACTCTTGCCATGTGCTGGAGTGTCAAGAAGAGCAGATGAAATTACTTTTAAATCTGAAAGAAGATAATGGTAATATGGGCAGCGTTGGGGTGTGGTTCCCCAAGTTAGCCTGCCTCAGACTCACCTATTTCCACCCACTGAATTTCTGATTTCTAACAAGATTTGAGATCCTGGAAAAGGCCCCCAGATAAGATGGCAAGAAAACCAGCCATGACCTTGCTGGCAATGAGCTGTGTTTCTTTCTTTTGTATTTTTTAAACCTCCACAAAAAATTTAGGTAGTTATTTTATTTCTGAGAATTTCTGCTCAAACCTTGAGGTTGAAGCAACTTCTCATTTATGCTTTAGCTTTTGCCGTAGGTCTGATTCTTTCTCTTACACTGGCCCAGGACATCACATTTCAGATGCTAACCTAATTTTTAAGTTGAGTAATAGTCGAACTTTTTAAAAAATTAAAAGCAAATATGAGTGTGCTGTCTTTGAGCATGTTTCTCTTTCCCTCATCAGAACTATTGGTTTTAGAAGCCCTTTTATTTTGAGAGCTATAACTACGAGTGGTTTCTCTTAACATATGAAAGTATTTTTAAATAGGTAAATGTGTGAATGTTTCAGAAGGTGAAGAGACATGTGAATTGTGAGTAGGATACATAAAAGGAAATGGAAAGTTGAAATTAGGCCCTTCATTTTCAGGGTGCAATAAATATTTAGTGAAACAAAGCATAATTTTCAAAAATGGATAAGACACCTGTGTGTTATGTAATGAACACTAATAAGTGAATACTCATACAGTTATTATCTAGGTACAGAAACAGAGAACATTCGCATTACTTTTGTGAGGATCTTTCTTTGCTTTTTTTTTTTAACTTGGTCCAAGTAATTATATTTTGTGTGCATGTACACACACCCTTATTGTTTGAGCGCGATATTCTGTAAGATCTATCCAGGCAGAATTAAACCTAACATTTTGTGGGGCCTGGGACAGAAGTACAAACCAAGACTTCCTGGTCCAGCCTCTTTGACTCTTCCAGTCCTGCCTCTATCCTGTGCCACGGGTGCCACCATATGCATGAGTGTGAGTACCCAAGCCACCTCTGTGCACACGAGGTCATCCCTTGGACTTAGGCATGGAGCATATCAGCGGTGCTATGCTGTCTGCCTTTGGGAGCATAAACTTAAGGCTGCACAAGTCCAAAAACTGGGATCAAGGCCATTTGGGCAGGAAGTCCTAGGAAGCTACAGACTCTGGTTTAAAAAGGAGCCCAGAGTTCAGTGGCATGTCCTCTGGGCTCTTTCCTGCTTGCCCCAGGGAAGTCACAGCTGGAGCTTGGCAGGGGTGAGAGCCCTTGAAAGTATGGGGCTCAGGACACAGGCCCTGGTTACCTGGTCTCAGGGTAACAGGTAGCACATTCACGTGGCCCGTAGTAGTAGCTTCTCATTGTGAGAGTATGTGCAGTCTCAGTGATGGACATTTGTGGTGTTTCTTTCCCTGAACACTCTTTTGCATGAATGCTGATAAACTTGTGTGTGTGAATTTCTGTAAGTCAGCCGTTTTTAAAGTGTGGTCCACACACCCCTCAGTTCTCTGGAGACCCTTTCAAGAGATAATCTAGGTTAAAACTTCTCTCACAGTAATACCAGTAGTAAGACACTAGTTTTGTTTTATTGCGCTGACATTTGCACTGAGTAAAATGTGCATTCCAGTCTCTACTAGATGGTCATTACGTCAGCTTCACATTAAGTACTTCTCTGTATTGACGTACTGTGGGCGCACAGGGAAAGGTGATTGTGTGATTGTCTTGAGTTTTTAAGTGCAGCTCGTTCTTTTCTTTTTCTAGTACCGTTTTTTTACATGAAAGAAAGTATAATTATTCAGTTTTAGGCATTTGGCAGATGTTTTCTTGCAAATGAAATGAACCTGTCACTTGAAGGAAAATAAAAGACAGAATTTCTTATCAATGATAAAATTCCTGCTTACGTGAAAATTAGAATTTTGGAATTTTTTATGATCTCAAATACTTTCAACACTCAGAAAGCTTTCTGATATAAGTGGTGATGTTACAGTATAAAAAGGTGTTAAAATTTGGAACCTCTGCATAATTCAGCCAAATGACCATTGCCTGACGTTATAAATTTTTGCATGGATGAAATTATCCATTCAAAAGGGCAAGAGTGACTATGATTATATTTGGATGTGTCAACTTGACTAGTATGAATTAGTACCCAGACTTCTGATTTTAGTCTCCTGATGAGAATGGGCAAACTGTTTGTGCACACGTGACGAAAGTCTTAACTCAGATGATTTTTTTTTTGGTTCAGTACTGAGGATTGAACCCACGGTCTTTGCACTGAGTTATTTCCCTAGCTCTTTTATTTTTTATTTTGAGACAGGGTCTCACTAGGGTATTCAGTGTGGGCTTGCTGGAGAATTTGCAGACCTCCTGCCTCAGCTCCCAGAGTGCTGCTAATACAGGTGTACCACCCTGCCCAGCCCTACTCAGTTAATTGAAAGATAATCCAGAGTGTTTGTTCTGTGCAAATCCCACCTTGGGAGTTCCCTGAGGAAGACCTGTGCTGCTATGCCGTGCCTTTCATTATCCTTTGTTAGATTCCCCCTGCTAAGTATCCCTAACCTGTAATTCTATTGTAAATAGTGTTTGTTATTTTTTAAACTGCTGCTCCTACACAGTTACGGAATTTGGCATCTGACTGTCTTGCCTAAATAAGTAAATACAAAAGATTATCTGTCAGGTTTTCTAGATTTTCTGCCTATTTATTCATATCATCTGTTTCATAATCTTTGGCAGTTTTATTTTTTCTCCTCCAAACATTGTTTTTATTTCATAATTGCTGTATACTGAGCGTACAGTATTCATTTAAAGTAGTTGTAGCAGGCAACTTTTGATGTACCCAGTCTGAAGAGGAAAGTATTTTACATTTCACTATTCATGTTTGCTCAGAATTTATTGTTGATATCATTTGTTACTAAGAAAGTTCTTAATTTCTCTCTCCTTAATTATCTAGGAAACTTAAAAATCATGACTGAATCTTCAATTTTATCAGCCTCATTTCCTGTATCCAGTGAGGTGATTGTATCTTTTTTTTTCCCACGTAAGTTGTTAATGCAATGAATCACTTCGGTATTCATAGATTAAACTAACTTCCAGGTTCATCCACGTTGTCAAAATGATAGAATTGCCTCCTTTTTTAAGACTAAATAGTATCCATTGTGTATATACATACCACATTTTATTTATTCATTTATCCGTTCGGGAACACTTACGTTGATTCTGTCTTGGGCGTTGTGACTAATGCTCTTAATATATTGATGCCATGTCTTTAGGATAGCTGTTCAGAAGATGATTGCTGGATCATATGGTAGTTCTAGTTTAATTTTTTGAGAAACTTCTGCATTATTTTCCATAATGACTGTGCTAGTTTACGTTCCCACCAACAGTGTGCCTAAGTTTGTATTCTCCACATCCTTACTAATACATATTATTTTTAGTCTTTTTGATAATAGGCCTTTCTAAATGTGTATTTTGAAATGGTGAAATTTTGAAATTGTGAGATAAATGAAGCCTTACGAAGTTCCCATCTTTTTCTTACGTAATGCTTGTTGTCTTATAGTCTGTTTTGTTTTACATTTACTAGTATAACTTAACTGGCTTTATTTTAGAAAGTATTTGAATAGTAGTATCTGTTTGTTTCAGATATTGTCTGCTGAGTCCAATCTGACCACCTTCCTTTTAACTAAAGCTTTAACCTGCTTATATTTAATGAATTAATAATATATTTGTATTTGAAATACAGTATCTAATTTTATGCTGTTTAATTGTACTACACAATTTGTATTTCTTTTTTTTTCATGTGATTGTAGACTTTAAGTACCTAATGACTCTACTTGTTTTTTGGGATTTTTTTTGTTGCTGTTTTTTTTTGGTGCTAGGGATCGAACTCAGGGCCTTGTGGTTACAAGGCAAGCACTCTAACCTGTGAGCTAAATCCCCAGCCCAATCTAATGACCCTGCTTTTCACTAACGATTCAACATATTCTTGAATTTCCATTATATTTCTTTTTTGCTGATGGTTTATTTTGTAATGGATTTCTTAAAGTGTGGATATTTTCTGGTTATACTTTGATATTGATTTCTGGCTTGTGTTTGAAAAGCCTGTGAAAAGTATGTGTGTTCTGCAGGTGAATGTGTAAAGTTCTGTCTGGCTTTTAGGTAAATTTGATCTCATTGTTCCAATCTTCTATGTCTTTACTGAGCTTTAACTGGTTTGTTCTATTGATTACTTAGAGGGCTTGTGTTAAAATTTTCCACTAAAATGTTAGTTTTTCTCTGTTCTCTGTATTTGCCAGTACATTTGTACTTCAGAAACCTTTCACATCTCTATGCATTTGTTTGTCTGGGCCAGCACTTTGCAGAAGATAGTACAGCCTTGACATAGTATGCACTTCTGCTGCCTTATTTTTACGATTTGGACTAAACCAGGTCTGGTTACACATCACTGAGACACAATACCCAACACCCACAACTTAAAGGAGAAGTTTAATTTGACTCAAAGTTTTGGGGGATTCAGTTCATGGTTGGCTGGCTCCAGCACATGGACAGCATGGTGCAAGGGCATGGCGGAGCAAAGCTGCTCAGCTTATGGTGGCAGCCAGGAAGTAGAGCGAGAAGGGAGGAGCCAGAGAGGGAGATAAGCCCTCCAAAGGCACATCCTCAGTGACAACACCTCTTTCACCTCTTCCCCACCTCCTAATGGCACATTCAGCAATGCATTCATTGATGAGGTCAATCCACTGATGACTGTAGAGCCTTCATGATCCAGTTGTCTTTTAAAAGTCCCGACTCTGAAAGCGAGATTTTTTGAAGGACATTCTAGAGCTAAACCACAACATCTACCTAGACCAGTGGTGGTGAACCTATAGCACACATGCTGCAGCTTCATGTCATTGAAAGCTTTAAAAGCTTCGCCATCACTGACCAAGACTATGAATGAGCCCATTTAAATGATGAGATACTCAGGTGCCTCTCGGGGGAGGGTGCCACTGAGCCTTTGTTTTTAACCTCCACTGTCTGGACAGGCAGCCAGGTTGCGAGATTGCCAGTGTTTTCTTCCCATGGCCATCGGTGTGTTACTTAGCAGTGTGGCTCCTGCAAGCAAACGAGAATCCTAAATTCCCACCAGATTCTGGTAATAAAAGCACTTTTTTTTTGCAGTTACTATAACTTGTTCTGTCACCTGATACAATCATCTGAGGTGGAAGTCCGTGTCACTGACCAACGAGATGGGCGCCTACAGAAGCATCAGTCTTGATCGGAAGGATTGTTTTCATTTAGTTCTCCACTAAGATTTATTTCTCTTTCATCTTCAGTTATTTGAAGGTTTGAAGGCATATCGAGGACATGATAATAAAATTCGGCTGTTTCGGCCAGACCTCAACATGGACAGAATGTATCGATCTGCCGTGAGGGCGACTTTGCCGGTAGGTAAACTTAGGGATTTCTTTGGTGTTTCTTTCAGTTTAATGGATCATTCTGAGTTTACCACTAAAGAAATCAGCTTTTTTTTCTTTTTCTAAAATGTATATATATTTTTACAACCAGAATAATTTTAAATTTACAGAATATTTACAGAAATAGAATTTCCATTACTTTATGCAGTTTCCCTTATGATACACATTTTACTTAATATGGTACATTTTTCACAGTTCATAAACCAGTATTAACACTGTATTGTTGTGCAATTAAAGACAATAATTTATTCACATTTTCTTAGTTTTTAACCTAATGTCTCGTGGATATTCCAAAATCCCATTAGGATTATATTTAGCCCTCACATCACTTTAAGCTCTTACTGGCTGTGACATTTTCTCACAAAAGTCATTTTCTCTTCAAAAAATCATTTCCAAGCCAGGTGCCTATAATCCCAGCACTCTGGCAGGATGAGGCAGGAGGATCTCAAGTTCGAGCCCAGCCTGGGCCAATTAGTTTGACCCCATCTCAAAATGAAAAATAAAAATAGGATTTGGGCAATAACTCAGTACAGAGGCCCTGGGTTCAATCTCCTGTGCTGGCAACAAAACTAAAATGTGTAAATAATTATGTCAGTAATTCAGGATAAACTATATGAACATTGAAGTTATTTCTGATTTACTTCAATTACTAAAGTAACATACAAGGAAATAACCAAATACTGTTTGGCAATTCCACAATATTTCTGCTTCTTTATTAGGGCCTGGGGATTAATGAGTATATGAGAGATTAAAGGATAAGGAAGAAAAATATGTCTCAATCTAAAATAAAACTCTAAGGGCCACATTATGTATGACCCTGAAAATGGAAAATGTGCATAGCATGAGTATTTTGGGCACAGTTTGCCTAATTGTTTTGGCCACTAGTAAGTACTCAATAAGATAATTATTTTATCCCAAGTTTTGTTTTGGAGAAAAAAGACTATTTAAAGGATTTTTAATGGCCATTGGATCCTGCCTGTAACATTGTTATGGAGCAGAATTCATTATTAAATGGGTTAGATTTAGGTACTAAAATTCACATCTTAGTAGGGGTGACTTACGTCACCTGCCTTTCTGAGATGTGGCTGAGTTTCCTTTCTGAACGGAGAGAAGTCTGTTTCTTCCTCTGCGCACTGTGTGTAGCTTGCCTTCTGGACTGTAGCCCAAGGGGTGCACCGAAGTACTCACCAAAAAGTCCTTTTTTCACCAAATTGAAGAAAGCTAACTCCAAGCATCTTTTCCTCTCTTCCTTCCTCTCTCTGTTTCTGCAACCCAGGCTTTACTAACCACCTTTACTGTAGTAGCAGAGGAAAATTAAACTCTATTCTTTGGATGCGGTCCTTATTTCGCTCTTCTTGGCGTCACTGGTAGATAATCAGGGAAAGTTTTAAAGTTGGACGTGAAGGATAGGAAAGTAACGTTTATAGGACATGGGCTCTGCTGCAGTGTATCGTGTGGTTTCTTGTTCCCTGTCTATTTCATCAGAGCGATAAGTTGCTGTCATCGGGAAGGCGCACATTATAAGCATAGTAGTGACTTTGTATAGAGGAGAAAACTTAAACTCGGATTGGGATAAATGACTTATCCAGGTTGCACATTATTAAAGGGACTGAGCAAGAAATTGGATCCAGGCTTTTAGATTTTAAAGCAAATTCTTGTATCACTAAATTGACTAAATTTTACCTGTGGACAGCACTCCCAGAGACCTAAGCAAGTGATGCAGGCTTCACCTACGTTATTGGCAGTGCCAGCTTCTGTAACATTGCCACACTATGATTTTATCCCCCTTCATGATTTGTATTTCACATGTGTTACTTAAAAATCTTTTCCTGGGGTTGGGGATTTGGCTCAGTGGTAGAGTGTTAGCTTATCAAGCGCAAGGCCCTGAGTTCAATCCCCAGCACCCCCCCCCCGCTAAATGTTTTCCTATCTGAAGGTCACAGATAGCAGATATTCTGTATGTTGTAATAAAAGTCTTGTAGTATTTTGTCACATTTAAGTATAAAATCCAAATAAAGTTGATTCGTGGGTATGGTAAAAGCTAAGGATCTAATTTCTTATCTTTCCTGTATGGGTAGTTCATACTGCCATAATTGGGGGGGTGCTTTTTACTGTATTACATATATATATATATATTTTTTTTTTAGAACAAAGAAAATCACATTTATTTAGGGAAAGTTAACACTATAATCTTGGAAAATATACCCTCTTTTCCGTTTTAGGTACCTCTACTAGGATGAGTCCTCATTGACATTTGGGGGAAAATGTCGTCATGCACTAAGTTTTCTTTCTTTCAGGTATTTGACAAGGAAGAGCTTCTCCAGTGCATCCAGCGGCTCGTGTCTTTGGATAAGGAATGGGTCCCCTATTCCACCTCTGCTAGTCTGTATATTCGCCCCACGTTCATCGGAACTGAGGTATAAACTGGTTCCCCGTTTGGGGTACGTTGGTGGGCAGGTTAACATCGCTTCTTCTTGCTTGATACTTTTGGTACTTAGTTTGAACTAGTTTCCCCCTCCCAATAGCATCATGAAAGACTGTTTCTTCCTGGTTGTTAAGACTGAGGGTGGCGCACATTTGCCGTGAAAAGCCAGACAGTGACTATTTCAGGCGGTGGGGGTGATGGTTTCTGTCCCACTTGCTCAGCGCTGCCATTCTCACACTAGTGCAGCCGCAGACGAGTACCTGGATGGCAAAGGAGCGCTGCTGTCTGCCTTCCCTTGCTCAAGACGAATCATTATTTCTCAGCTACCCAGTATAAATAACAGTGTAATGCCTCCCATCCTGGGTTAGAAATGCAGCTGAGGGAGAGATGCTGATTTTATTTTCATTTTCCTGAAGTCTTGGAATTTCTTAGTAAGAAGTGGGACTAGAGGTTCCCTTCCAAACAGAAAATACTGAAAATAGAGTTCACAGTAGAGTGTTGGGGAAGAAACTTAAGGAGCTAGAATGCCCGGTTTGAACACTGGTGGGCCTCAGTCTCTTGGTTGTATGCCTTTGTGGAAGAAGGCGCGGGCCTGGACATGCCTGAGTGGCCAAGGGCATTAGGTCAGGAGGGACCTCTCTTGGTCTCTCGTGTGTACCAGGCAGCTGTGGCCTCGTGGAGAGTGGGCGATGCTGTGGGGTAAGTGGTAGGAGGAGATGAAATGGGGATGGCAGATTAAGGGCATCGGCCACATGGACACCACCAGGACTAAGGAGAATGAGGTGGAGTTCTTTTGCTATGGTCTAGTTGTTCTGTTCCCTGCTAGTTATTTTACTGTTACCAGATTGCCTCCTAAATTGTACAAATGTGAAAAGGAGGGAATAATATAAATACCTAAAGGGTCTTTTGGTATCTTGGATGCCTTTCAATAGACTACTAAGAGTCTAGCTAATGAATTGCCTGAATAATATCCTCCCTAATAAAATTTTAAAATCTTGAGGTAATTAGAAAAGTGGTCTACTTCCTTAAGTTTTTGACATTTTAATATTGTTAAATCTTTAATATTTTTAACTTTATGGTAGAATCAATTTCTAAAGAAATTGTTAGTAATTATTACTAAGTGTCCATTGTTTCTAATCTTAAAACACCACTTCTCAAAGACATTTTCTCAGTCTGAAATATTTGTATTCCTAGTTTGTTGGGACTTTTTTTTGTCAGGAATGGATGTTGGATTTTCTGGGTTATTTTTTCTGAGTATCTTGACAAGATTTGTTCTCTTTCCCTTTTTAAGAGATGAGGTCTCACTTTGCTGCCCTGTTTTTTTTTGTTTTGTTTTGTTTTTCCTTTTTATTCTCTTTTAGCTTCGTTCACCACTTTCCTCTTTTCCCGTTAAAATTGTTCTCATATACTGAATGAATATTCTTTTGGTTTGTATGTGTTTCTGAGATATCTCTTTCTACCTCGTATCCCTATAATTTAATACAAACAGTTTTTGTCCTACTAATCTCACTTTTTCCCTTTTTCTCTCCACCCTGCTTCTCATTTCTATCCAGGTCATTATCTGCGTATCTAACCTATCACTTTTCACTGCTGCCTAGTTTTCTACTCGACTCCTACTGCGTTTTGCCCTGATTTCCTTGGTGGGATTTCTATTCCCGGCTACTTCCTAGAATGTTTCGAAGAACTACTTAGAAGCGTTCATTGTTGGCCAGCTAGAGGTCCGTCTTGTGTTTCCACCCCATGAAGTACTGCAGCTTTTCAGGAAAGCCTGGTTCTTTCTGGTACAGTGGCCTTGGGGTCTGTTGTCATCACCATCGCTGTGCTTGGTGCTTCTGTGCACAGACTCGGACAACTCTGAGAGTAGATGCTGCTGCGCTGTTTTAGGGACATGGACACGGAGACCCAGAGAAGTGAAGTAAGCACAGGTGCTCCAGGCCCATGCTGCAGCCTCTCCTGCATCAACCCTTGTGCGTGGTCTAGGGAAAAAGTGCTGAGCAGACCCCACCTCTGCTGTCGTGGAGCTTGGAGTCCGATGAGCAAGTCGGCCCTTCGCCACAGACACCCTGCTGGTGTGTGTATTGGCAGAAGGAGGCCAGTGCTGTGACGAAGTGGGGCAGCAAGAGCGACGAGGGTGAAGGCAGGATTTTTATGGGCCACTAGTTCTTTCCTGGCTTGTTCTCCTATGTACATCTTTGTCTGTATTTCCGTTCCTTCTCTGAGCTACCGGCCTCCTACCCTGAATTTCACCTCATAGATTTACACCAGTACGTGAAGTACCCTCGCAAGGCTGGCTTTTTAAAAAACTGGGTTGTCTTTTTAACTTTTTGGGTCTTTATATATTCTGGATATAAATGCTCTGTCAGATTATGCCTCACTAATAACTGCCCAGTGTGGGTTAAATCCTTTGTCTGGGAAGTACATTCATGCGGCTTCATTTTGTCCGCCTCGCCCCTGTCACTCAGCTGCCCGTGTCCTGATAGCCAGAACTACTTAATTTCAGTAGAAATGTGTTACTTAGGTTTTGCGATGTTAGTGTGTTTTAAAGAAATTATTCCTTACTCCAAGGTCATTCTTCTCTTTTAAAGCTTTCTTATTCCACTTCAGTGAAATCCATATGGATGTGAACTCCGTGGGAAGTTGAGAGCTCGGTTTCTGTTTGCTCCATATGAGAAACACATTGTCCCATCGTCATGGTGGATGGTCCATTCTTTCCTCAGTGGTTACAGTGCGAGGTGCTGATAGCCCAAGTTTCAGTAGATAAAGGCTAATTCTGGGCTGTCTGTCTCTACCTTCCTTTTTAAACATATAAATGGACCAATACTGATAATAAAACAAGGTGTATCACTGATTGCTTTTTTCGTACTTGTAGTCTGCTTTTGAGATCTTTCCATGTCCATACATAATAGATCTGCTTGTGTTGTAAAGTATGCCACTGGACACATATGCATACAGTGTGTTCTAAGTTGTCAGAGCCGACATTGTTTGATGCACTGAGATGGAAAAACACTGGCAATCAAACACCATACTTTCCCCAATAGTCCTGATGATTCATGAATTAGTCATATGCACCTCTTACTTTGACGTGTGTATGTTTTGAGGAAATTGCAATCTCTCTTTCCATCAGTTGTACTGGCTTCTCATAGGCATCTTTATCTTTTTGTCTGTTGTCATAACACATGTTAACACTGTTTTATCTTCTTAAAGGTTTCTTCCTATCGTAGGTTTCTAATGAAGGTTTCTTATAAAGGTTTCATTAGAGGATGAAATCACAAGGTCAAGTCACAGTTCGAAATACTGAATTGTATTTCTTTAATATGATTATAAATATTTGTTTCACTAGTATCCAATATATGTCTTGCTCCTTTTTTTTTTTTTAAATGGTGAAAAAGTGTATATTTAGAATTAGCCAGCTAAACTCAGTTGGGATGATCTCAGTTTTCTTGGCCACACCCCAAGCATCATAATCAGGGGCCCATGGATGTGTTCCTTCCGTCCATCAGGACTGGTCAGGGTATTGACCTCGGCCACACCCGTGTCATACAGCTTCTTCACAGCCTGCGTGACGGGTGTTTCTTGGCCTTGGCACCCACAATGAGCGTAGTGTGTTGTCTTCTTTCATCTTCACAACAGACTCAGTGATCTGGGGGAAGTCGAGGGCGGCATAGTGGTTAAGTTTATTTCCTGTGGGGTGCTCTTCCTAGGGCATCTGGGCTGCCACCAGAGGCTTAGAGTGTTGGGCTGCTGGAAGGTGGGCGATATGTGATTGTCTCTTGTTGCTGTGGAGGATGCCTTTTAGGATTGCTTCCTTGCCCTTTGAAGAGTTTGCTTGGCTTTTTGCTTTGAGGAACACAAACCTCCTTTGCTTTTGGGGCCATCTTAGTGAAAATTGCCTGTTCTTTTTGTGCTTTTGTATGCGATAACTTTTCAGTGCCAAATCATTTTATAACTCTTTGAAGACATACTGTGCCTTTTTTTACTAGTATATGTTTAGGATACACTATGAATACATTCATCATGGGGAGTTGTTACATACACATGTTTCACTTTAGTCCTTTTTAATCCCCCCACTCTTAGGTCCCCTTCCTATCTCTAAAGTTCTACCTCCCTGTTTCCTATCAGTTGTGTTTTATTTTGCTCTTTTAAATTGTTTATACTTTGGGTTTCTCACATAAAAGAAACCCTGTGATGCAGTATTTAACTTCCTATGTCTGACTTATTTCACTTAGCATTATGATCATCCATTTTCATATAAATGACTCAAGTTCATCCTTGTTTATGGCCAAATAGTATTCCATTGTGTATATATACCACATTTTCTATATCTCTTCATCTGTTGATGGATATATAGGCCATTTCCAAGTTTCAGCTATTGCGAATTGTGCTGCTATAAACATGTGCGTGTTTAATTGTAATATGATATATTTAACCCTTTTGGGAACATATCTAGAAGGGGAATATCTAGGTCAAATGGAATTTCTATTTTTAGTTTTATGAGGAATCTCCATGCTAATTTCCATAGTCATTCTATTAATTTAACTTCCCATCAACAATGTAAAAGGGTTCCTTTTTCTCTACAACCTTGACAGCATTTGTTTTTTGAGTTCTTGACAGTAGCCATTCTCTCCGGAGTAAGATAGAATCTGTGTTGTTTTGATTTATATTTCTCTAATGACCAAAGGTCCTGAACATTTTTTCATGGACTTATTGGCCATTTGTATTTGTTTTTTTGGAATTGTCTACTCATTTCAGTTGCTCATGTTTTGATTGGGTTTTTTTATTTGGCGGAGTCTTTTTTGTTTGTTTTAGTTCTTTATATATTCTAGCTATTAGTCCTCTGAGTTGTAGCTCGCAAACTCAACGTGTTTAACATCACCAGTGCCCATAAGGCATTGGGAGGACCCTCAGAATGAACAGCTATGGCCACATCTGGCAGTGAGGGCTTTGAGTGGCTGTCAGCCAATAACCATTAGAAAATGCAAAGTCCAGATTTCAGGCATGTTAACAGTGCAAACAAAGGGAGAGCGTCTTAGAATCTGTGAGTAGTAGCATAGTTTAACTTAGTTTCTGGTTGACCCCCTTTTATGTTGTTGATATAACAAACTGTAACTAGTAAAAGGTGTAAAGCAGGAAAATTAGATTTGGGAGTCTTAACAATGGAGACTTTCTTCTAGAAACTTAAATGCTATAGCTATGTCTCCTAACGTGCATAAAGACATTCAGTAATATTTATTGCAGCTCATAGAATTTACCCATATCTTGGAGGTGAGTATAAGAGGACAGATGCCAAGTTTTTCTTATGAGTCCCATAGCAGCTGGGTAACCAATTATTGGGATGAGGAAGAGGGGTAATTTTTTTTTTGTTGGAGAGATAATGGGTAGAATCAAGTTTTCAGTCAGAAACGTAAACCAGTGATATCATGCAGGTATTTAGATCTTCAAATCTATAATTCCAGGGAGAACTTGGAATTAAAGTGATAGATTCTGGCTTATAACACAAAAATGGCTTTAAAATCAAGGCCCTGGATGGAGTCTTTAAAGGAAGAACTGTGGTGCAAAGAAACCAAGAATTAAGGCTGCAGAGAGGCATGCAGGGAAGAGAGAAGTAAAAGGAGAAAGGGAGGTAAGAATCAGCCAGGGAGGCCACAGGCAGAAAGCGGAGGGAGAGGCTGAGATGTTGGAAGCCAAGTGGTACACAGGGAAGCAGTGGGAGCAACTGAGTCAAATCCAGGTTATAGGACCAGTGAGACTGACACAGGGGAAAAAATATGACTCCCGAACTGTTAGATGTCAGTTACACTGAGTCCGTGTTCCCTGAAGTCAAAGAATGAATTCTAAGGAACAAAGGAGGTTAAGAGTAGGAAATTTATTTATTTTTTTTTTATTTATTTATTTATTTATTTTTTTTTTTTGTGGTACCGGGG
>PVJO010011886.1:38382-57873 GCA_004026905.1 Hystrix cristata | reverse complement strand
TTAAAAAAAAAAAACTATTTGCAAATTAACATAGTATGCAAATATGCAACTTGGAAATCATGCAGTGTTTTATTTAAGAAAGCATTAAAACCAAAGGAAATTGGTGCTTTTAAATAGGGTACAAATTCAGATTGGTTTGTCCATATGCTAAATTTAGACTTCAGCAGGATTTTAAAATTTTTAATTTTTTAATTTTTAATTTAAACATATTAAAAAGTCCATGATTCCAAGTAATTAAGAACAGTGTACTAAGTGCAATCTGCCCTTAACAGACATTATTCTTGTGGTCTGAAAATGTTGACCTTTACCATTTACTGTCAATTTCACAAGACTGCTTCACTCTTGGAACTTAAATAGAGAAAAAAATACCATTTCAGGGAGAAAACATGGCCCTGAACAAACAGAACACTGCGCTAGTTTTGTACCTGTTGTGATATAACCCATCTTTTGCCTTTCATGTTTACCAAACATCTGCTGCCAGCACTGATTCCTTTCCAAGAAGTGAGTAGATATCAGTCATCTGCCGGACCATATAAATAAAATTAGAAGGCTGTGGAGGGAAGCAAATTTACTTAAATAGTGACTCCATATCCATGTGTCATCTGTAAATAATCTTTTAAATTAATCTTCATCTACTCCTTTTTTATGTGTATTATATATATATATACTTCTATTTATATAATATAAAATGCATAGAATTGATTACTAAAAACACTGAAACTTGTGGGGAAAATTAAGTCCTTCATTTTCAGTGTGACTAAAAATGTACTGCTGGTTTTTATTTTATGATCTAATACTGTAATTTTTAAAATCAATTTCAGGCACATTTATTTCATTGATGATGATTAAATAAAACACTGCTGTGTTAATGGAGTAAAAAAAAAGTTTATCCATTATTAGCTTATTGTCAACGCTGTACTAGAGCTGTACTAGTGGTATGCAATTCATTATTAAAGAAATGCTGTAAATCTAAAACATTTGGAGTTCTACACTCAAATGCTTCATACTGTTTATTCCAGTAAATGCTGTAAGATTATATTCCAGATTTTTAAGGAAAAAAAGTTAAGTCAAGCCTGCAAGATACAGCTTTCTCAAGTGTCTACAATGCCAGTATGAAAATTTAAAAAATTAAGTTACATTGATACATCCAAGTTTTTTTTATATGCAGTGATGAGCACAAACATTAATAGAGATAAAATACTGATGCAAATAACACACCCCAAAATAACATATGCAATTATTTTCCATCATTTACAATACAGTAGTTACAATGACACTCCAAACAGAAAAGCAAAGTAAAAAATCAAAACCCCAACTTCTATTTCATGTAATTAGACTTATACAGAAATTAGAAGGCTAAATAACAACTAGTTAATCACCTAATTTCACAGCTATCTGAAGTGGCAATCATTATATAGCAGCTTATCTATAATACATTCAAGATAAATGATACAATTTATTACTTGCCTGTAAGCTAAAACACAGCCTCGGTTTAATACCTTTCCTTAAATTCCACCTCTACACTACAATATACTTGAGGTCTATGCAAAAAGTAGCTACCTTTTATATAGGAAATGGATGATTAAGTCTTTGGTGCTGTAAAAGCAACTTCATTTAAACATCACCACCATCACCACCAAGGGAAAAAGAAAAAGGAAGGGAAAAACCCAAGACACACTTCCTAGGAAAAAAAGCATGTAATTTCTGTCCCTGACGGAATGTATTAAATAAGCAAACACCACCAACAAGCAAAACAAGTACTACAATGTAAAAATACTTTTAAAAAACCCAAAAAAACCAAAAACCCTCTCACATGCATAAATGAAAAATTGCACACAAAGAACTCACATCTTTTCAAGCTTCAATAGTAAATATTCTGCTACTATTTATTAAATACTGCATGGTTTGCCCAAGCTAAGATGAAACCACATCATGAATCAATGAGCATTTTGCATTTTCTTTCATTATCTACTCAAAGTCATGCCTACTGCACCTCTAAACATTTTATTACGTCCAATTATACAGCAAACACTCCCAAAATAAACTTAAGATTGTATTGCAGTTTCACTTAACAGTATATAAAATGCTGTGCTGTGACAGTTATCAACTATCCATTAGATACTGAATCAATTTTTCTTAAGCACTACTAACTGCTTGCTTTTCTTGAAGCTAGATCATTCTGAAAAATCGGCACAATTCAGCTACAGCAAACATGCTGCCCTCTTAATAAGGAAAAAACAGCTACTATCTGAAATCATACCACACAAAACCAAAAATGAACATTACGCTATCAAAAGAAAACTAAAGAGTAGATCTGAATATTAAGTGCTGCAGTCCTCAACATTTATAGATAGGTAATAACATTAACAACCTCAAATATTTAAGGCACTATGTGTGGGGAACGGTTTACAATGCAGCTGAGATTATTAGAACAACATTAAGAGCAAAGTCTAGGCAACATTTTGCCCATGCAAAAGACACATGCAAATGTAAAGAACAATAGCTCAGTTTCTTAGGTTAAGTGACCCAACATTTATACACCAAGACACAGATAATACAGTTCACTTGTATGCTGTAATTCTGACATATGTGCATCGGTTGCTCTAAGTCTGTACACAGAATGGCTTCCCAAATGTGGACGTGTCTTGCACTAGTTAGAAGGCAATTTTATAAAAAATAGCAGGAGCAAAACTGGACTTCTGCTCCCATAAGTCACCTGTCTAAAGTTACTACATAAGAAGATAACATGACCAAAGACAAGTTATACCAAATGTGCAAAACACATTAAAAGTGAGATTTTTTTTTTTAAAGCTCAAAGTTGTTTAAATTGCACCCAAGTCTACATGATTCAAAAATAATTTTCTTGTGCCATGGCTAATATTTATTAAATACCATGTTTTTATTTTTAATCAAATGTTTACATCATTGAGCTTCCTCAATATACTGTTTTTGAGTTTTCACATATATGGATACTGGCTAAGTTTTGTTGGACTCAATGGGAATCCAGTATATGCCGGTGATGCTGCAATGTAAGAATGTGGGGGGAAGATTGGTTTGTACTGAGTCTGATGAATGGTTGGGGAAGGTAAGAGACGGGGATTTATGCCCACTGGGACTTGGTGAACTATGCCACTGGGGTGGGAGATATTATAAGTTGGATGCTGTAACATAGGTCTTGAGGTACATGGAGAGGCTAAGAGGTGGGCCACCGGCGCAGCACTACTGAGCGTGGCTGATGATGGGTATGGAAGTAGCGTGGGCTGTCCTCCGAGGTGCGTGTTTCCAGCCAGATGGGCGTGTACTGCGGTGTGGTTGGGACTCCCATGAGAAAGTGTAAATGGATTACTGGTAACACTAGTAGGGATATAAGCTTGCTGTCTTCGGTGCCCAAAGTTTCCATTCCACTCTTGATGACCAGATCCAAAGTGCTGAACCTAACCACAAAGAAAAAAATGGCTGAACATATATTTTATAAGATCAAAGGAGCGGAAGACTGATAACTCACAGTAGATTTCTCAGAATTTCAGCATGTACTAAAATAAGGCGAAAAATACCCCAATTTTATATATGCTACTATTAACATTTTACAATATTGACGCTGCCATATACCACTGCTGATACTGTTACTGTTCTCATCACTACTGAAGCTCTCATTCGTAGTGTACTTGTCAACTGTAAAGCTGGCATTTTATACACATATGAATATCATATCAAAATGACCACATGATATAATCTTTATTCCAATTAACTGTGGTTTAGATTTATTGAACAGACCTGGTCAAGGTAATATATAGAGTACGAGGTATAACTGAAAATTATAGTAAATTTTTTAAAAAGTTTTACAGTAAAAGATGCATTTCCATTCATTGCTATCAAAATATTGTCCTTTTTTTTCAAACATCCATCCCCTTTTATTCTTGCCACTTTCCAAAACAGTTCTGGAAGTCCTCTTTCATGAATATCTTTAGTTGCATTGTTGTGTTGCCTTGAGGTGTTGAGATGGTTCAAAACATTTACCTTCCGTGGTGACTCTGATTTTGGGGAAGAGCCAGAAATTACACAGTGCCAGATCTGGTGGATAATAAGATGGATGAAGACATAACACAATGCGTTTACAAGCTTGCTTTTCCACTGGATGGCACTCAGCAGCAGCATTCACCAAATTTTTGATCAGATCTTATAAAGACACTAAATCAGACTTCCAAAACTACTTCAGAAAATGACAAGAACATACAAGAAACCCAAAATATAAATAAAGATCAAAATAAAAGATAGATATTAGTAAATAGGGAGATCAATCTTTTGCAAAAGGGAAGGGAATCAAGAGATGGAAGGAGGCAGGAATAGACGGGAGAGGAAGGGGGCGAAAAAAGAAACTAAGACGTGTTATGTTCCTCCCCATGAGGAATGTAATCATTATGTACTGCAAACGTACCAATAAAAAAAAAAAAAAAAGAAAATGGCAAGAACAATAGGATAAGTGTATTTGAAGTGAGGGGGAGTATACTAAGGGAATTAATGGCAATATATCTTTTACTGTAGTAAATTCTTTACATTAAACATTCATCATATATTTTCATCACCCTTTTTATATGACAAAACCAGGATTTGAACCCAGATCTAACCCAATACCTGTGGTCTTTTATTTCCCCAAGTGAAACACAATTTACCAAGCATGGTGTCAAATAGATTGAAAGTACTCATTAAGGTCAGATGATCACCTCCATAAAAAATGGAACCACCAATCCATTAGTGTATCTTCTGATTTAAAGTTCTTAGAAAAAAAGAGACTGACAAATTATCTAATAGAATCAAAGTACTTATTCTAAATTCTATGGAAAACTAAGCAAATTACAGTGGTACCTTGATTCACAAACTTGATTCTTTCCATGATTCTGATTGCAAACCAAGCTGAATGAGAACCGATTCAAATTCAATGGTTAGGTTCAATGTTGATCTTAAGGGGAAATTTGCTTCAATTCTCCTCCATTTCAGTTTGCGACCAGAATTGTGGAGAGAATTGAGTCCGTGAACCAAGGTACCACTGTAATTATTAAGCAAGTTACCTTCAGTCACATGGCTAATGAAAGGGAAAAATATATTAAGACTGCTTACGGGGGCTGGGGATTTAGCTCAGTGATTAGAGTGCTTGCCTTGCAAGCACAAGGGCCTGAGTTTGATCCCCGGCACCACAAAAAGAAAAAAAAACAAAACCAAAAAAAAAAAAAAAAAAAAAGACTGCTTATGGTTTCAGAATCTTTTTTTCCCGCTAAATTAAAACAAAAACAAACTTGGAGCCCAAAGACTCTTAGAAATTCATAACTAAACACACCTGGCTGAAGTTCAAATGCTGCTGCTGGAATGCTGACGTCAATTTTTGCTGACGATTACCCACTGCAGAAGGCTGGTGTAATCTTCCGGGGGCAGATCGCCCTTTTATTAATGGCTGGCATGCAGAATCTGTCAAAAAACAAAATATTGGAAAGCTGGGGCCTTTTACCTTTTCTAAGACATTGAAAAGTCTTTGGGTATTTTACATAATAGTGATTTGAGAACCATAAAATTAAAGAGAAGACAGCTTTTGGTTTCCAAGTAGTTGATGAAATTTGAACAATCCTGTTCTCAGATGGTCCTAAATCAAGACCTTTTAAAAGACAATCAGAGAAACAGGAGGATTCAGTTTACCTGTGTTAGCCAAATGTTCATCGGCGTTTAGTCCATTTTCTATTCCCATTGGTGGAACCACCACGGTACAAACAGCTGGCTTGGTTTCTGTATCAGCAGAGGTTACCAGTTCTGTATTTTGATGAGTATCCTCCACAAAACTGCTCTCTGCAAATGGACTGTCATGCCCTGAAGAGTCTGATGTGGGGGAACCATCTACAGTATCACAACCACTTTCTTGTTCTTCATCTGACATGCTGCAACAAGAAACCATTTTTATGATAACATTTTTTCCAACATTAATGCTAATAATGAATAATGCCCAGGCTCCTGCAAACTAGCAAGAAGCTTATTCAGTTATTCTATATATGATTATTCCTCTTTCTTTAACTAATCACATTTTTCATAGAATTTCTAAACCCTTGGATTCATTCTGTTTTCAGACTGCTAAATCTAATTCTATCCTGCTTTAGGAACAGCTTTCTGGCACTTAATTTTTTCCCTCCTTTCCTTTTCCATTTGATTCTTAGTAGCAGTACATAAAATTCCTCTTTAGAAATTCTATATAATTTTATCTACACAAGACAAAAGAAGTACTGTTCTACATAACTTAAATGTAACATACAAACAGTTAAGCACATAACTTCTAAGGTAAGGATACGTCTCTCTGTGAAAGGTCTTCCCCACCTTTCTGTAGGCCTAGTCGGAGTCCCAGATTTCTTTTCTCCTCCTTACCATTGGGCCCTGACAGCCCTCTCATTCCTTGGGATTTCCACATTATTGTCTGCCTTAATTATTCACTTCCCATTTAAAAATTTGAAACATTTCATTTCAAAATTTATGTATGTTTCATTTTTATATACATGCACGTATATATATCCACTTCTAAGCTACATTATCAGGAACTTATAGGAAGAAGGTGTATTAAAGCTTCTTTATATCTTCCACAAAGCTTTGGCTAAAAGTATTCAATACCGTATTTCCTGACTAAAGAAAAAGAGAAGACAAATATGTAAAATTAACACTTAAAATTTTTTCAAATACAATCAAATAGATTTCATGAAAAAATGTGTGCCTTATTTCTTAATGTGCTAGTATATCATGCTGGTTAGGAGAACCTTACTATTTCAATGGCCAAGAGGAAGGCTCACCAAGGAAATATGAACGAAACCATGTATATCAGTCGTTGATGGTAGGAAAAAAAAGTGGCTACTCTACTGATAGTGAGCCAGTTAACAGCTCAGTATGCAAAATATTCTTTTTTTTTTTAATTCTGCTAAGGTGTATGTTTTTATTCCAAATTTAAATTACAATAGTAGTCTATGGAACTCATCTCGAGAAGGTGGCTTTTTTTTAACCCTTTCAAAAATAAGTAATTCTTTAAAAATCATTTCTTAGAATTTTAATTTTTCATTTAGAGCTGCTAACAATGAATAAAATGACTACTAAAAATCTTAGTTTACAAAAACGGATCTAGTTCAAAAAGGGTCTTCAAGGGAAAAGTCACATGTTTTTTAATGCACACAACAGCAAAATAAAATCACAGCTTTATAGTAGACTTAATATTCATCATGCACTACTGCTGAGGTTTTTACCTGTTCGGTCTCTTGCAAGGAGCCGGGCTGGACTGCCCCGAGGAGCTGGTGCTCAGAGTGCTATCAGGACTGCTCAATGAACACATCCGGTCAATATTCAAAGTGCTCTGGCAAGCTTCACAATCTAGACTACCTTTACATCTAGGGGAGAAGGAAGGGGAAAATAGTGGCCAAAAATGAGAAGATACTTTCTAGGTGGCTAAAATTTACATTACTGGAGAATAGGACACAGTTAAGAATAAATTACATTGACCAAAATTTAAAGCTTATAAATACAGGTAAAATGCCATCATGATCATGCCAAATACTACTTAGGAAGTCCCCTCTGTCTAGAACCTGATTATGTCATTTGATGGTATGACTCCAAAAGACACCAACATGGAGTAAGCCACAAAGGGTTGCTTTCGTACTCCATCATTCCTTAACGATGCTGTGACTGGCACTTACTCTCTAAGTGAATGTCTCGGGGACGTCTCTTCCTCATCGGTGTCACTGCTAATAGTGATCACACTCACTGCAGGACTTGGGGAGTCAGCGATGATGATGGTTTGCCGCTGTTTGTCTGAAACCGAGGAATCAGAGACCTGTCCGACTGATGCTTCACAGCAGTCCCTTGTTTCTCCTTCTGAGTTATGATTGTCTTGTGTTTCTATACAACTTACTTCCTCAACATCTTTCCCATTTATTATCTTTGGAGAAATAAATGCTGAATGTGGGATATTGGTGTTCTGCAATGAATTACTCCTGCAACCAAAGGAATAATTTGTAATTTCTATAATCAAAACACAGAAATAAATTTTTACCAAGATATCTTGTTAAATTATACAATGCAATCCTTGTTCAAGCTCATGTATATAACACAATGATATGTCGAGTTTCTGTGAAATATAAAATATTATCTCTAAAAAAGCATAAATTGCATTAATATACATTTAAATGGTCTTTTTATGGTAAATGTGAAATCTGGATGTCTATAATTGCTATATTACAAGTAGAGAATAAATCAAAAGGGCAATAAAGACAATCTTACCAACTGAAAGCATTTATTTCCTCTCTTCCTGGCTCCCATTCCATTAGTTTTACCAAAATACCTCTGAGAAATCGAGAAGGGAGCTGGCTTAGTGTTTGTAACAAAGCTATCAAAGAGGCTATTTTGAATATAACAGAGTAAGTAACCCTTTAGTGCACATGCAAAATTCATTTTAAAGTCTAATTTTCAAAATGCAGAGGACAGTTAAAGTACTGATACCAACCTATTGTGGCACAGCTTATTTTTCTTGGTGGTGGCAGGCTGAGGCCAAACAACGTGTGCAATGCCCACACTAACCGGCTGTGGGGCTGACAAAGTTATCTGATTGGTTAGAAGAGGCTGCGGCATCACTGAGGTATAATGATTGCTATGTGAAATCATTTTCCTAGGGAAAAAGTTCAGAAAAATTGAATCCCCTTTTCATCAAGATTTACTTTCCAGGCTATTCATGAAGAAGTACTTCAATTTGGATCTTACCCCCAGTCTCCAAGCCTCTGTGAACCAGCCACACCCTCGGAAGTTAGTGTAGCAGCAGCAGGAGCCATGGGTGTTACTTGTTGCCAGGTAGGTACCAGCATCTGCTGTGCTCTCCCAGACCACGTCTGCCACAGCAAAAACAAATAAGAAACAAAACAAAAAACCCAAAAATGACCACGTTACAAACAATACTTCTCAAACTCCAAATCTCAAACTCCAAATCCTCAAACTCTCAAACCCCAAAATATTAGTAAAGTAACAAATAACAATTACAAAAGTAAAGGTAGTAACCCATGAAAGGACTGGGCCCCATCAAGTCACTTTCATTACTTCCCAACAGCACAAGCTGATACATAACACACAGATGAGGGCCTCTATTTATGTGTAAAGAGGTCAGTATATGCACAAAAAACCCCAATGAATTATGACCAACCTGAGAGAGAACTCCTGGTCGGATCTGTAGTGGCTGCACGGCAGGGGCCTGAGTTACAAGTGGAACTGTATTGTCCACCCTTATGGAGTAACTGGTGGGTTTACCATGTGCTGCAGGAATCCCTGTAAAATAACAGTTATCTAGTAAGTGTAAAAAGGATCTTCCTCTGATTTAAAATTAAATTTATAAAGTTATTATAAATGTAAATAAATGCTTAATTTCTGAGATTATAAAACCACTTATGCATACATTTTTTTTGCATAAAATTTTCATGACCCTAACAAAGTAATCACTTAGGAAACTAGGATGTTTGCCATCTATGTTTGTACATGATCACAAAAACTGTTTTGAAGCTACTCTTTCTGTTTTAAAATGCATGATTCAATGATTCAAACCTGAATCATTTATTTTTCATGAAATTTCTCATTTCTTTTTGAAGTTTGCTACCGCAGTTTTATTTTCTTTTCAAATAGTTGTGACACCATGATAAAGAATCTGGAAAGGTGAATCTGGCTTAATATCCTAATAACTCAGCAGGCAACTAACTGTTCTTCTCATATGAACTTTTAGCTGGGCTTAGTAATTTCTTCCTTGAAATTGTGGCAGGAAGGGGGATATACCACATTTCACACAATGGTTTTCATGAGGGATGGAGATAAAGGGGTGTTGAATTTTTGAATGGGATGTACATCTTAATCTCCCAAAGGAAAAGCAAAAAATTGCCTATTCTACCTAATTTGGTGATATAACAAAGCTTTGCCCAATATAGCTTAATGGACCACTGTTCCTCAATGAAGAGTTGATGGAAATCTAGAACAAATATGTTACCATTTTGCTTGTGTACTAGGAGAATTAAAAAGTAGGATTTCCAGCCCTGTTACTCCCATTGATGATAATATTTCTGTTCAGTGTACTGCAAAGCACCTGCAAATACTGTATCTTACAATGCTAAACTCTGAGACACCAAAGTAGTATCACACTTCACCCCAGAAATTTGGCTAAGAATAGTCTAGGGACATAGCTCAAGATCAGAAAGCAATCTACTAAATTCACTACATCATAATTCCAGACTATTGTAGCAGTCACTTTCAATAGGGACTGAAAGATTACTGAAATACACTCATGCATCTCTTAATGATGGTTATATTTTGTGAGAAATAAGTTGTTTGGTGATTTTACCAACTGCACGAATAGTATAGAGTATGCTTGTACTAACTAACATAGCTGCCACATCTCATTATATTAAGGCAATATGATTTATTTTTTTAAGTACTGGTAATTGAATCCAGGGCCTTTGCACTGAGCTGTCTCCTTAGCCCCCTTTTTACTTTTTATTTAGAGACCCTGTCTCACTAAGTCACTAACTTGCCCAGGATGGGCTCCAACTTGAAATCTTCCTGCCTCAGCCTCCTGAGTGCTGGGATTATAGGCATGTGCCACCATGCCCGGCTCACAAAAATGTTTATTTTATCCATTTTTCTGCACAGAGACTTTTATTTCCCTGCCAGAGTATCCTTCTAATTTCTGTGTTCTGTCTAAAGAGCTAGGTACAAATGAAGCTTTACAAAAATCTAGAATTGTTTTTTCTAATTGATCTTACACCTTCCAAAAAAGTATGTCTTGATGAGCAAATTTTCCAAGAAATAGAATATAATGCATACCCAGGCTGTGTAGATATATCCCAGTGATATACAATCTCTTCAAGAAAAAAAGTGACACCCCAACAAGAGTGAAGAAAGGAAACTTGAATCCAAACAAAAATCACACTGCCCTTAAATTTTCTCCGTAAGAAATACGTTAAGTGAAAAGAATCCCCCTATACTTTCTCCCATGAGATCTAATTTTTCATCAAATTGAACAGTGTGTTAAGATTCCAGTTTTTTATAGTTATTAAGTTAGCTAAAACTATATATTTGTTTGATTAGATTTTTAATTAAAAAAAAAGCTTTCATACTTAGAGAACCAGGCACAAAAAGCTTATGAAGACTATTTTAGTACAACAGAGTAGAACTTTGCTAAAATGCATTTTACTTTATAAAAGTACTTTTTATTCAGAGAGGATGAACTAACTCTTCATTTGCTAAATAATTTTAAGTGCTTA
The DNA here is from genome assembly GCA_004026905.1 of Hystrix cristata. NCBI lineage: Eukaryota > Metazoa > Chordata > Mammalia > Rodentia > Hystricidae > Hystrix > Hystrix cristata. The sequence goes on along the minus strand of PVJO010011886.1, from coordinate 46,573 downwards.
TTTGATACATATAACTTACACTCAGATTTGTTAAATAAAAATTTAGCTAGGGCTGGGGATTTAGCTCAGTGGTTAGAGTGCTTGCCTTGCAAGTACAAGGCCCTGAGTTTGATCCCCAGCACCCCAAAAAAAAAAGAAAGTTTAGCTAAATCTTCTGTACGAAAATATCTTATAAATAAGCACAATCTAATCTTATGGATATAACACCACTATACAAATACCTATATACTGTATTATATGTATAATATTTAAAATACATGACATTCATGACCTAAACACCACAGCCCCAATGTAAAATAAAAACTCTAAGTGAAAAGCCTTAGGCCCCAAACTTATTTTAAAATACAAACTATAATGATATCAAAATAACTACCCAATAGCTGCCAAATGATTACTTTAAATATTTTTTAATAAATAGACTGGCATTCAGAGGGAGAGGTGTTAATAAGCCCGATACTGAGATTTTCTTCATAGATGCTGAGACTGACTAGAGAGAAAGCTTTTGTTTCTAAGGCAGACATTACATTATAGGGCACTCCTATCGTTGCCACCACATGTACAGAAACGCTACTAACTTTGCCACTTGAAAAGATCAAGATTGTGGGTGCTCCTCCCTGCTCTCCTTCCTGGCTGCCATGAACCAAGCAGCTTTGCTCCACTGCACCTTCCACCACATCATCTCTGCCTAGGAGCCAGAGGTCCAAGGACTGAAACCCAGAAAGCAAACCAGCTTCTTTCTTCTGGTGTCACTAACAGATGGCAATTCTAACTATGAACAATTCTATTCCTCCTACAGTTAACAGGAATGACAAGAAATTGAAAGGAGATAAATATTCCTGTTTACCTTTCCATGTTCTCCATCCTCACAAAAATTCCATGTGATGTCACCAAAGTGCAGTCCGTATCATTGGGTCTCCTGTTTAGCCAAGTAACTAATCTTTTGATATTGAAAGGAAAAGGCCAGGCTTTCTTAGAAATGGCTTCTGAGGATGCTGCTGTTACTATGGTGAGTTATTATACTCTCGTTACTACACTCATCTTTGAGGCCAGCCTGTTCATATTCAGTATTCCAATCACAGAGAACTTAAAACTGACAATTTGCCTAACTGAGTGAGAGCCCAAGCTGATCACAGGCTACCAGTTCTATCAAGTCAGGAAACCTGCCCCTTCAGGGGAATCCTTCAAATAAGGGCACAGTCCTGTCTGGGCACAGCCCTGTGCTCTGAAAATTATCTAAAAACTTCTTTTACACTATCGCTCTGAAAGTTCTTTATCAGGTATTTTCTAATTTGGCATGATCTTGAAGAGTATCACCTTTACAAAGAATGATCAATTTCAAGCCTTGCTTTAGCATTCTGACCCAGTGAATGCACATTATGCCAAGACGGCTCTGGATGGTCAGAGTACCTGTAATGCACGCTGCACTCTACGTATACTGACTTCTCCAAGCTCACCAGTCTTAATATGAAATAGAATAATGACAAAGGCAGAGACTTCACTTGCTTAGACCTTCCTACTGGTGATGGCCAGCCAGCTCTTGAAGCCCCCGTGGCTGCTGCTTTGCTCTGGCCATTGGATTACCTCAGGCTCCATGTCCACAAGTCCCAGTTATTCCTGGAGCCCTTGGTGCACTTACACTCATCTCCTCTGCTATCAAGGACGAACAGCTGAATAATTCATGGCTATTCCTGGGGCAAATGCTGTACCAGGAAATTGTGTTCTACTCATCACCAATCTCAATCCAGATCTGATCATACCATATGGAATTTTATCCTATTTGGAGTATGGTGATGTATACATCAAGTGAAGAAAATGTTTAATAAGAAAAATGCCTTGGTTTAGATGGCAGATGCAAATAAAGCGCTAGTCAAGAAATGAGTATCATTGGCCTAAAAGCTACTGAACAGTTTAAATTAAATTCAAATATAGCACTAAGATACGCAATATATTTAATGAACAGATGCCTAGAATTGTTTTAAAATAATCTAACTTTAGCTGGGTGTGTTGGTACACCCTTATAATCCCAGCACTCTGAGAGGCTGAGGCAGGAGGATTGTAGGTGTAGTTCAGTGTGAAGACCATGGATTCCATTCCCAGTACCAAGTGCACACACACACACACACACACACACACACACACACAATAGTAATGATGCATGCCTAAATTCAAAGCACAATTTAAATGGAAGAATACCTTGAATAGCTGGGGGACAGATAATCAGTGTCTGCTGAAAAGCATCCCCACAACCAAACTGCGCAGTTCCCGCCTGCAAAGGTATTCCATGGTGCACAACTGAATGAGCAGAGGTGGTTAATGCCTGAAACAATCAACATACTGGACATTATTCAGAGCAGTCTTCTAATTGCTACACACATGCAATACAAACAAAATCCATATACATTTCTTAAAATCCTAATTCTACAATAAAATGGACCCAGAAAACGAAAACAAAAATTGACCAAACTGATATTTAAAATCTGATTCTATTGAACTCTAATTTTGGTAGAGTTGTGGCACAGAAGGGCAGATGGAAAATACTGAGAGAATGAAGGAGGAAAGGAAAAAATGAATTGGAGTAGATATGTTTCAACAGTCATCCTAAAGTTTTAGGTTTACTGGGATATTCACACTAAGTCCTCACCAGCATAAAACTTCTGCGTACCTCAAAAAAAAAAATGAGCAATCAAAATCACTTTTTAAAAAGAATATAATTAAGTACAGTAAGTTCTTACCTGACTTCTTAATGTCCCAATTTTAGTAAAATTTGCCGTCAGAGTAGTAGTACTACTTGAAGCAACTGGTCTTAAAAGTGAAGTTTTATTGTGATTATTTATGTCACATGAATTTGGGTGGGACTTACAAATATCCATAATATGAAAACAGGACTTTACACTGCAAAAGAAAAAATGAAAGGTATTATAATATTTTAAATTCTTATAGTAGATTAAAATTACATGAACAGAATTTTAAAATTTTTTTTAAAATCCTATGATCTGTACTTAATCTACTTATTTCTAATATACTTTCTAACACGAAAACTTTCAAGAAAAGATTGAATTTCAAAGCAAGTAAAAGTATATACCATATCTGCAATATTTTTAAGACAGTAAACCAATAAGGACCAATATTTGGTTAGCACACAATAATTTTATAATTCTCACATCCCAAATAAGTGTCCACACCACTAAATTACTGGCACCAACTATGTAGCTATGTTTTTTTCAAAGTGATCGTTTATGGACAGCAGTAGAACATTTTCAAGTGTTGTGAAGAAATGTAATTGGGCTTTAAAAATCATTAATTTTCAGGACAATTCAATTTTAAGAAATACTGATTCATCCCTATGCCTTTTTCCATTTAGTCTTTTTAATAAAGTTCTGTTCAGTCATTTATTTTATTCTCTTCCTTCCATTAAGAAAAAAGGTCTGGAACTCAAAAAATTTGGAAGATTGTGAAAAGGCCTTCGATTTGAGCCTATATTCTTTTCTACTGACCTATGAAAACCCTGTTTTCCTTCCAGAATGCAGAGAATAATGCAGAGAATAAAAAAGAGGAGGGAAAATGAAAGCAAAAGGCATGAAGCGAAATGGAATTTGCAGGACTCAAAAGAAAACAGAACTAAAGATCTATGAAAAATGAAATGCGACTTGGAAGAAAAAAGTGTCAACATTTCCCTTTATATATCCTGGTTGTTAAGAATGTCATGTAAAAACAAAACCACTCTTATTTTTCAGCATGATACCGTGGAGAAAGAACACTGGACTGAATTCAGATTTGTGTTCTAGTTTTAATCTGCCACTCATTAGTCAATGTGAACTCGGCCTACTTAGCTCAATCTCCTTTGGTTCAATTTACTAATATTTAATGAAGAAAAATCACTTTCTAACACACCGATTTTCTATAGACTTATTATTTTTCAAGAACCAATTTAAAAGATTATGAAGCGACATACTGGTTGCTATGAGGGAAATCTAAAAGATGTTTCATATTAACAAAAGGATGGTTCAGCGTCTCAGCTGGAGTAATTCTTAAATCTGCATCAATCAGCAACATTTTCTTCAACAGACTAACAAATTCTCTTCTATCAGCCTTCTCAGCCAAAAGATCACTTCCTTCCAAATCCATCACTGTGTTCACCTAAGAAACCAAAATTTCAAGTCATCAAATAAAAACAAGCCATAGAGGGTGAGCTATGTAAAAATTTCACAGTTTAAAAAAAAATACAGAAAGAAGAGAACAACAATTATTTTGAAAGAAACAATTGATTTAAATAATCCTCAAAATGTTTCAAAGTACCAAATAAGATTCAAAGCAGAGAGGAAAATGTTTTTAGTTAAATAAAGAGCAATTTCTAGTGAGATACAGGAAAAGGAAGTCTGCTTGCTAGGCTATTTCCTTTTAAATAAGATTTTTTTAAAAACCAAACAACAGAACACCAAGTCTTTGATAAAGACAAGTGCAATTTAGCTCCTGAAAGATTAAAAACTCAGAATCAATTTCATTTTTAAAAACCTAAACACAGCAAGCACTCCATAGTCTAACATGCTTTGGCACCGTTGACATTCCAATCTACCACCATTAGCATAAAAGATTAACAGATACGACTATGATACTCACATGCGCTATATCATCCAGACTGTTAAATATGTACTTTCTGGCTTCTTTAGACTTCATTCCTGTTTCTGCCTCATGTTCTTCCAGTGTCTAATTGCATACATCAAAAATGAAAATAATACATATTACTGCCCACCATTTGTACATGGTACGTCTTTAACCCTGGCATATTCAGTCTAATATATTGAATATTCTCAGGCAAGTAATATAAGGCAAGCAATATTTCAAAAGAGTAACTCAAAAAAATTATTTTTTGGCAATACTGAGGATTAAACATGGCCTTTGCATGGAGCTACATTCCCAGCCCTTTTTTTTTTTATTTTTTGAGACAGGTTCTCATTAAGTCACTAAATTGCCCAGGCTGGGCTCAAACTTGCAATCTTCCTGCCTCAGCCTCCTAGAGGCTGTAATCCCTTTGGCAGAGATTACAGGCATACGCTACCATGGCCAGTTAAAAATTACAAAGGCTGGCACGCATGCACAGGGTGGGGGTGGGGGTGGGTTGGCTCAGGCAAAGAAAGTGTTACATATATAACAAACTCCTTAAAAAATAATTACAAATTTAATCACTGGGGACTTACTGATCCCCAAAAGGTCCTAGGACACACTGGGAATGTAAGCAGTTAGATCCAGTCCTGTCCTATAAAGCTTAATAATATGGAACTGAGTGGACAAGATAAACACACAACACAAATGCAGTTATACACATAAAGTTTAAAAACCACTAAAGAGGAGTTGGGGGTGTAGCTCAGTGGTAGAGCACTTGCCTAAGTATGCCTGAGGCTCTGGGTTCAATACCCAATGCCACCAAAAAAAAGAAAAAAAAAATTAAAGAATGAGCTAAGTTATTTTTAGGGGACATTCTTCTTAAAGGGTCAAAAATAAAAACAGGCCAAGAAGGTATTATCCATATATATGAGGCATTTTAGAAAACTTTTTCAAAGTATTTTCTTTTATTACTTACCTTTAATCTCCAACCAGAATGAGACATATCTGTTTCTCTGCAAAAAAATCTCGTGGATTTTGTACCCACATTTAACAACTGTTCTCCTGGTAAACCTTGAGTCTGAGAAATGTATCGAATCTGAAAAGTAATTCAAAAAAGTTTATTCTCTTTCATGCAGTAGACTTTAATTGAACACTAATATCAAACACTATGCTAGATGTTAGGTCAGGAATGGAAAAACATAATCTGTGTCCTCAATAAATTCATAGTCTAGTGGGAAACAGACAAGGAAATAATTATAATAAAATATCTTGAGAAACATAATAAATACATACTTTAAGTATAGACAGAGAAGGCACACCTAAAATAATTACAGTCAAAATTCCCTAAGGGGAAAAGAATCTTATCTGTACTACACTAAAGTTGTAATATATGTAAATATGGAAAACTAAGAGAGAATACCCACATATTTAAAGCCTTAAAGTACAGAAATTCACAAAGGGAGAAACAGCAAGAGATAAAATTGAACTAGCAGGCAAAAGGCTTCATCAGCGAGTTAAGTTTCAATCTTATTCCAGGAGGTGATGATGGAGAGCCATGGGAGAAATTTAAGCAAGAAATTAGTAACTTACTAAGAAAAGGTGAGGGCATGGGGCCAGAGGAGGAATGAAGTGGGTACGAAGAGCGAGGAAGGAGTGGATTCCAGAGAGATTTACAGCAACAGAGTAATGAGACTGACTGGGACAGTGTGGAGAGGGAACTCTTAAAAGCCACTGACATATTATATACAGTTGTTTGTGTCTAGAGAGGAAGAGAAAGGGTTAGAGATGAGCTCTACCAAGGAGCACAGTAAAAACCTCCAGCCTCAGAGCCTCTCAGCTTAACGTTTCTTCTGTTTGGAATACTTCTCTCAGGTATCTGTAGTGTTCTCTCTTATCCTGCAGCTCTTGGCTCAGATGTCACCTTGTTCATGATACTTTGCAAGCCAATAAAGAATACCAAGCTCTGCCTTGCTCGGCAACTTCATCCTCTTGGTTATGTTTTTCTCCACCATGTGTTTCACTATCTGATATCCTATACGTTTACTTTCCATTTTCTTTGTTCATTCTCCACTAGAATCTAAATTCCATGAAGGGAGGGCCTTTGTTCATTTATTCATGTATGCTCAGCACCTACGACAGAGACTGGTGCACAGCAGGCCTTCAAATATTAGCTCTCCCACTCAAGGACAAAGAGGTAGAGTGATTAGGGGTTTAAAAAAGGGAGAGATGTCTAGGGACACAAATAGTCTTTTTTTTAACCTCATAAACACTTTGCTTCATCAATTAGTCCGTCCTCTCCTGCATCTTCTATTTCTTCCTCTCTATAAGCTCTTTCCCCTCATAATGAGAAAATATTCCATTATCTTCTATTCTCAAAAAAGAAAAAGTAAAACAAAACAAATCCTCCCTTTACTTAGCTCTCTTTCTTACTCTTAACTGAAGAACAGCCTATGTTATTTCACTTCCAATCCATATCTCAACATACTGCAATCTGAATTTTGCACTCCTCAGTCTCATGGTATAATGCCAAGATGAGGAACAGCCTCTTAATAATGGACATATCTAGTGGTCACTTATAAGTGTATATCTTACTTTGAGACTATCTTTCTACTTAAACTCTACTCACTCAATTTCCACATTATTCTCTTCTGGTTCTGTTTCTACTCCCTGACATTCTGCCCGCCTTCCTCTATGTTCTTGATATGACACTGCTTTCCAGAATTTTATCTTCCTTCTTTCTTTCACAAGTTACAAGTACTCAGTTTCATTTCTAAATCGGTATCTTAATCTTTATCTCTAGTTCTGGAGCTCTGGACCCAAAAGCTTACTGACACACTCCTACTGGCTAAACTTTAAGATTTCAGATGCCTCAAACTGAACAGGATCCCAAACCGATTCTCTATCAAATTTGCTAATCCCTATGTATTTCCTCATCTAATTAACAGCAAAACCATCCACACAAATCAGAAACTGAAATTTGTGCTACAGGTACCCCTCCCTCATCATCTTCCCCCTAAATGTAAAACCCTAATAATTTTACCTTACTACCATTTGTCATAATGGTCCCCTGCTCCTCATCTCTATGTCAGGTCTTTAATTCTGAGTTACACTACTTCACAACCTTCCCCATTACCTGCCTCTGGTCTCTCCTACTGTCCCCATCCACTCACATTCAATTCATTATTCACTCTACTACCAGACATTCTGGAAATATAAAAATCTGGCTACCACTCCCCTATATAAATTTATTTAATCACTTAGTACCTATAAGATCAATTGCAAACCTCTAATCATGGTATACAGGCCCCCCTGCTTTATCTCTTCCCTGCCCTTTCATATTTTCCTTTTTCATCAGCCCTCTCTAGCACTACACTAAACATTTCTCTTTCCTGGCTTTCTAACTTTTTGTTAGGAGCAACCTATCCCTGCTCCATCACCAAATCCACCTGTTAAACTTTTATATAAAAGCATAAAACTTTTAAATAAATTAACAACTAAAATTTCCATGTTACAAATTAGCTTCATTTCATTAAAAAACTGCTCCCCGCTCCTCATCCCCCAAGTAACCAAATTCCTTATTTTAAGGAAA
>PVJO010011886.1:0-38282 GCA_004026905.1 Hystrix cristata | reverse complement strand
GATGGCACTGAAAACAAAGAAGAGAAGCACTGCATTTATAGCCTTGAGTTAATGCTTTCCTGGTCTTTTGAAGAGAAAATGCCTTGTCTTTAACCCCTAACATATGAAGTGACTGACCTTTCCCATCTCCCCTGGATCAAGAGTAAAGACCTGACTCATAAGCAAGTAATTTATAAATTACTAGAAATAAGCTGTGCAATGCAGATTTATAGTATCAAAAATACTAAGAAATATCAATCAGTGTTGGGGCATGAGCTCAAGGATTAAAGGTTGAGCCGAGTGACCAGGAACCCCGAGTATCAAGGAAGGATAAGAAGAGAGAAAAGCAGGAGAAAACCAGATAATTCCCATGGGTGGTCTAGAACCAGAGTAAGGGTCTACCAACCCCTAGTAATCTTACAGTCAAGATTCCAGAAATTTGACAAAAGAACAGAATACTAAAAGCTATTAAAGAAAAGAAACAAATCGCCTATAAAGGAAAACCCATCACAATCACAGCAGACTTCTCAACTCAAACCTTTAAGTCAAGGAGAGCTTGGAGTGAAGTAATTCAGGCCCTAAAAGAAAACAACCTCCAACCCAGATCGATGTACCTGACAAAATTATCTTTAAAACTGATGGAGAAATAAAATGCTTCCATGATGAAGAACACCTGAAGAAATTCATGACCACCAAATCAGCACTCCAAAAAGTTCTGAAAGATATTCTAGAAAAAGATAACAATTTCAATTCATTCCCAATAGAATGATTCTACCAGGCATGGTAAACAATTAAACAGAAGGGAAAGAAAGGGAACCAACAAGAGGAAAATAATATAACAAAGATAAGTCAATACCTATCAGTTAAACCCTCGATGTGAATGATCTCAATTCACCAATTAAAAGAAACAGATAAAACAAAAGAATCAAAACAAGATTCAGCAATATGCTGTATACAAGAAACACATTCAAATCAAAAAGAAATGCACAAACTGAAAGTCAAAGGATGGAAAACAATACTCCATGTTACAGGAACCTAGAAAAAAAGCAGGAAATAGTGGTTCTATCTGCAGACAAACTGGATTTCAAGCCAAGGCTGATCAGAAGAGATAAAAATGGTCACTACATACTTGTTAAGGGAACAATCCAAGAGGAAGAGACATCTTAAATATATATGTGCCAAATACTGGTGCACCCAACTATATAAAACAAACATTAATGAATATGAAAAATCAGATAAGCACTAATACAACTGTAATGGGGGACCTCAATACCCTACTGTCACAAAAAAGATCAGCTGGACAAAAAAAAAAAATCAAAAAAGAAATATTATAGCTGAACCAACCCTTTGAACAAATGAACTTAGCAGGTATCTACAGGGTGTTCCACCCCACAATAACAGAATACACATCTGCTGCACACAGGACTTTCTCCAAAATAGACCACACATTAGCTCACAGAATATGCTTACGTAAATGCAAAGGAACTGAAATTATTCCATGCATATTATCAGATCAAAATGCGATGAAATTGGAAATCAATGGCAAAATAAATCACAAAAACTGCATAAACAGATGCAAGTCAAATAACACCCTCCTGAATAACCAAGGGGTCACAGATAAATTAAAGGAGAAATTAGACAGTTTCTACAATTAAATGGTAACACCAATACGACATACCGGAACTTACAGGACACAATGAAAGCAGTCCTCTGAGGGAAATTTATAACAGTGAATTCCCACACAGAAAAACAGAGCAAGCTCAAATAAATAACCTAATGCTGAATCTCAAGCTTTGAGAAAAGAGCAAGTTAAACCTAAAGCACAGATGAAGGAGGAGATTACAAAGATTAGGGCAGAAATTAATGCAATTGAGACTAAGAAAACAAAACAAAGAATCAAGGAATTGAAGAGCTGGTTCTTTACAAGATTAAATAAAACAGACAAACTCTTAGCCAACTTTATCAAAATAAGGAAAGAGAAGACCCAGACCCGTGCAATTAGGAATGAAAAGGACGAGAACTCAACAGATCCTGCAGAAATCCAGGAGCTCATCAGTATCTTCTTTGAGAAACTGTACTCCAATAAGATGGAAAAGCCAGAAGAAATGAACAGTTTCCTAGACACATATGAATTACCAAAGCTGGATCAAGAAGATATAAAAATTCTAAATAAATAATCTAATATCAGTCAATGAAATTGAAAAAGTAATTAAAACAACTACCAACGAAGGAAAGCCCAGGTCCTAATGGATTCACTGCTGAATTCTATAAGAAATTTAGAGATGATCTAATGCCATTACTCCTCAAGCTCATTAATTAAGTTGATTTCTTTCTTTCATTTTCTTTCCTTTTGGGGGGGGTGCTGGGGATTGAACTCAGGGCCTTGCGTTTGCCAGGCAGGCACTCTAACTACTGAGCTAAATCCCCAGCCCCTCTTTAATGAAACTGAAAGAGATGCAATACTCCCAAACTCATTCTTGGAAGCAACATTACTCTGATACCAAAACGAGAGAAAGATCCAGCCAAAAAGAGAACTACAGGCCAATCTCTTTAAGGAACATTGAGTCAAAAATCCTCAATAAGATACTGGCAAACAGAATGCAGCAAATCATCAAAAATATCACTATGACCAAGCAGGATTCATCCCAGGGATGCAGGGATGGTTCAATATACGCAAATCAATAAGGTAAAACACCACAATAACAGAACCCAAGGGAAAAAAACCACATGATCACCCCAACAGATGCAGAAATAGCATTTGACAAAGTCTGACACCCATTCAAAATAAAAACCGTACAGAAAATTGGAATAGAAGATCTTTAGCTCAATCTAACAAAAGCCATCTATGACAAACCAATAGCCAATATCATACTAAATGGTCAAAAATTGAAAGCTTCCACTCTAAAATCAGAAACAAGACAAGGATGCCCACTATCACCACTCCTGTTCAACATAGTTCTGGAAACATTAGCCAGAGCATTAGATAACAGAAAGAAATAAAAGGAATATGGACAGGAAAAGAAAAAGTTAAATTATTTGCTGATGACATGATACTCTAAATAGAAGACCACAAAAACTCCACTAAAAGACTCCTAGAAATTAATAACCAAATTCAGCAGCATAGCAAGATATAAAGTCAATACTCAAAAATCAATAGCATTCCTGTACATGAATAACAAGCTCACTAAATGAGAAATTAGGGAAACAACACCTTTCACAACAGCATTAAGAAAAATGAAATACTTAGGAATCAATCTAATAAAGGAAGTGAAAGACCTACACACTGAAAACTACAGTACTCTGAAAAAGAAGATTGAAGAGGATATCAGAAAATGGAAAGATATCCCCCGCTCTTGAATAGGCAGAACCAGTATAGTGAAAATGGCCATACTTCCTAAATTGTCACACAGATTTAATGTGAGCCCAATAAAAATGCCAGTAGCATACCTCAGAACTAGAGAAAACAATCCTAAAATCCACATGGAACCAGAAGAGACCTAGAAAGCAAAAGTAATTCTGCCAACTAAAGCAAGGCAGAAGGCATCAGAAACCTCAATTTGAAGTTATACTACAAAGCTATTACAATAAAAACAGCATGGTACTAGCGAGAGAAAAAAAAAGGACCCAAGGATCAGTGGAACACAGTAGAAGATGCAGAAACAACAACTCGAAGCACACTCATCTACCTTATCCTTGACAAAAGGGTCAAACACCTTCATGGAAGAAAGATAGCCTTTTTAATACATGGTGTTGGGAAAACTGGCTTTCTATATGCCAAAAATTGAACCTAGACCCATATCTCTTACCATGTACTAAACTAAAATTGAAATGGATCAAAGATCTAAATATTAAAATAGAAACACTAAATCTGCTGAAAGAACAGGTAAAACTCTGGAAGACATAGGTGTAGGCAAGGACTTTATGAACAAAGCCCCAGTTGCATACGAAATATTAGAAAGAATCAACAAATGGGACCATATCGAATTAAAAAATTTTTGTAGAGCAAAAGAAACACTGGAGTGAAGAGACAGCCTAGAGAATGGAAAAAAATTTTATCAGTTACTCCTCAGACAAAGGACTAATACCTAGAATATGTAAAGAACTCAAAAAAATCAGATCCCTCTCTCCCAAATTTAAAGACCCAACCCAAAATTGGGCATCTGAAATGAACAGACATTTTTTAGATGAAGAAGTACAAACAGCAAATAAATACATGAAAAAATGCTCAACATCACTGGTCATTCGAGAAATGGAGACTAAAACAATACTGAAATTCTATCTCACTCCAGAAAGAATGGCTGTCATCAAGAAATCACCAGTAACAAATGCCGGCGAGGATGGGGGGGGAGGAACCCTTCTCCATTGTTGGTGGGAGTGTAAACTGGTACAATGACTATGAAAATCAGCATGGAGATCCTCTAAAAACTAAAACTAGAGGATCCATTTGACCCAGCTGTCCCCCTCCTAAGTATCATCATACAACAGTGATATATGCATACCCGTGTTTATAACAGCACAATTTCTAATAGCTAAATCTTGGAAACAGTCCATATGCCCATCAACAGATGAATGCATAAAGGAAATGTGGTATTTATATACAATGGAGCAATACTCTCCCATAAAGAAGTATAAAGGAGTTATCTATAGGAAAATGGATACATTTGAGACCATCATCTTAAGTGAAGTAAATCAGACACACAAGTTTAAATAACACATTGTTTCTCTTGCATGAGAAATGCAAAGGTAAACAAGGAGCATAATAGAGGCTAGACAATGGGAAGTAGGAAGAACATGTTCAAATGGGAAGGGGAACACAGGAGGGGGTGGGAGAAGGGAAAAGGAAAAAAGAATAGAAGGAAAAAATGGAAACAAAGCTTTGGTAATTAGGAAGGGGAAGTAGAACTGAAGGGAGTGGAGGGGGATGAGGAAAAAAAGAATCAAGATATATTACATACGGGTACAAATTCCCTACCTATGATGAATGTGATCAATATGTATGACAAATACACACTAATAAAAAATACAAAGTTAAAAAAAATTTTTAGGGCACATGAACAAAAATCTACCTCAAATTCTAGCAACAGAGAATTGGCACCTTGATGGATTCCTATACTTAAACCAGTTTACAAACCCAGAATCCCATGAAAGAAGGGACAGCCAGATTCCCTTCAAGAACAACCTGGTACACTACCAAAAAGTCATACATCAATCTTTTTCATATCCTTCTCCAAAGGGACCTAGAGCCTTTTGCCAGGACAACCATACACTGCAGAAAAGGAAATGATCAGGCATTTGAGGGACTATTGGATACTGGTTCTGAACTAATACTGATTCTAGACAATATGAAACATCACTGTGGTCCTCCAGTAAGAGGAGGAACCCATGGAGGTTAGGTAATCTACAGAGTTTTAGCCAAGGTTCAACTCTCAGTAGGTCTAGTAGGTCCTCGAATCCATCCTGTTGTCAGTTCCCCAGTTGCATAATTAGAACAGATACATTTAGTACTTGGCAGAATTTCCATATTGGTTGCCTACTCTGTGGTGTGAGGGCAATTACAGCAGGAAGGGCCAAATGGAAGCCTTTAGAGTTGCATCTATCTGCGAAAACAGTAAATCAAAAACAATTTCATGTCCCAAGAGGGACTGTAGAGATTAGTGCCACCATCTCTACAGGAGTGGTGGACTTAAAAGATGCAGGGATGCTGGTTCCCGCCCCATTTAACTCTATGGCCTGTGCAGAAGACAGTTGGATCTTGGAGAATGACAGTGGATTACCACAAGCTTAAACAAGTGGTAAATGCAGTTGCAGCTGCTGTACCAGATACAGTTTCCTTGTTTGAGCAGATTTACACATCTCTTGGTACCTGCCATCCAGGTACTGATTTGAGAAATACCTTTTTCTCCATAGCTGTCCATAAGACCTACAAGAAGCAATTTGGTTTCAGCTGGTAGGGCCAGCAATACGTCTTTACTATTCTACCTTAGGGGTATATCAACCCTCCAGCTCTGTGTCAAAATCAGTTCACACAGCTCTTGATCATCTTTCACTTCCACACAGTATCACCCTGGTCCTTTACACTGATGAAATTATTCTGACTGGATGAAGTCAGCAAGAGGTAGCAACCACTCTGGCACTCTGGACTTGTCAATAATGCATTTGTGTTTCAGAGGATGAGAAACCCAACTAAAATTGAAGGGCCCTCTACCTCAGTGAAATTTCTAGGAGTCCAGTGGCGTGAGGTATGCAGAGATATCCCTTCTAAGGTGAAGGACAAGTTGTTGCACCTAGCCCCTCCTAAACCAAGAAAGAGGCACACAACACCTAGTGGGCCTTAAAAAAAAAAATTTTTTTTTTATTAGCACCTGTTTGTTATTAGGCCTGTTTGGACTTCAGAGGCAAAACACTTGTGGCTCATTTACCAAGCGACTTGCAAAGTTCCAAGTTTTGAATGGGGTTCAGAATAAGAGAAGGCTCTACAATGGGTCCAGGGAGTTGGGCGGACTGCTCTGCCATTTGTCCAGCAGATCCACAGGTACTTAAGCTGTCAGTGGTAGGTAAAAGATGATGTTTGAAGCCTCTAGCAGGCCCCCACATGTTAATCATAGAAGGGGCCCTTATGATTTTAGAGCAAGGCTCTCCCATTATCTGAAAACAACTACTCTCTCTTTGAGAAACAGCTCCTGGCCATCACGGCAGGGATGGAGATTATGTTTGGGCTCAAGAACATGGACTGCCACACGTCAAGGCTGACCTGTACAGCCACTGCTGAATGTCCAATCTGACAGCAGCAAAGTACAACACTGAGTCCCCATTATGGCACCATTCTCCCAGATGGATCAGCCTGGTGATAGGCTGTGGGGGCCTCCTGGTGACAGATTGATCACATTGGACCACTCCTATCATGGAAAGGGCAGCACTCTGTCCTTACTGAATAGACACTTATTCCAGGTATGGATTTGCCTTCCCTGCACATAATGCTTCTGCCCAAATGACCATCCGTGGACTTATAAAATGTCTCATCCACCATCGTGGTGTCTCCCATAGCACTGTTTCTAACGAAGGAATGAACTTCATGGCCAAGGAAGTACAGCAATGGCTCATGCTAATGACATTTAATGGTCTTACCCTGTTCCCCACAAGCAGCTAGACTGATAGAATGGTGGAATGGTCTTTTGAAGATGCAGTTATAGTAGCATCTAGGTGGCAATACCTTGCAGGGCTGGGACAAGATTCTCTAAAAAGCTATCTATGTTCTGAATCAGTGTCCAATATATGATACTGTTTTCCCATAGCCAGGATCACAGGAATTAAGAGGTGAAAACAAGAATGGTACTAATCATCACTACCCCTAGTGACCCACTAGCCAAATATTTGCTTCATGTTCCTGTGACCTTGTTGTCTACTGGCCTAGAAGTCTTAGTTCCAGAGCAGAGGAACCATGTAGTCGAAGACAGAACAAGGGTTCCACTGAACTGGAAGCTAAGGCTTCCCCCTGGTCATTCTGAGCGCCTCCTGCCTCTTAGAGAATAAGCTAAAGAAAGAGTTACATTGTTGGCAAGGGTGACTGACCCAGACTACCAAGAGGAAAATGGCCTACTACTCCACAAGGGAAGTAAGGAAGAGTATGTTTGTAGTGCAGGAGAGCCCTTAGGGCATCTCCTAGTATTACTATGCTCTGTTATTAAAAGGTCAATGGGAAACTATAATGACTCAACCCAGGCAGGATGGCAAATAACCTAGAATCTTCAAGAAGGAAGATATGGCTCATCCTGCCAGTTAAGAACTAAGACCTGGCGAGGTGCTTGGTGAGGACCAAGGAAATCAAGCCTATTAATAGCTTTTTTCTAAAACAAACAATGGGGATTGAACCCAGGGTCTCACGCATATTAAGCAGGTACTCCACGAAGCTACACTCCTTCTTAGGCCCTGTGAACATTTTAATGAATGCAAAAAAGCATGAGAATCTCAAAACAACTTAGGAAAAAATTGTTTAAGAAAACTAGGTAGCTCAGTGGTAGAGCACTTGCCTGGCTCTACCTGAGTTTGATCCCCAGCACCCAAAATAAGACAAATAAATTAATACAGTGACAGACTTAACACAATATTAAAAAAAGAAAAAGAAAACTGGGAATAGAAAAGTGCTTCCCTTATCTTGAATACAGACATTTATCAAAGCCTACAGAGCAAACAACATACCTAAAAATAAGCTTAAAAATCTGTGAGAACCAAACAAGAATGCCTACACCTTCTTCACTCCTATTCATTTATATTCATATATTTTATAAAACTGCTACTTTAAACACTGAACTGAAAATTATGCCTCTCTTGATGCTATATGATAATGACTTTTTCCAATCCCTTTGCAAGTAAATACACATTCTGAAAATGTATTTAATCTGTATCAGATAACACTTAACACCTAAGTGTTTTTTTTTTTTTTTTTTTTAAAAGCCATCAATTATAGAATTTAGAAAAATTGGATTTTGGTCAGGGCTTTGTCTTTAAAATTACCATTGTGACCTGACAAATAATTCATGGAGATGGGCCTCAATTTTCATTTTATAAAATGGGATGAGGACAATAACTAGACAATCTCTGGGATCCTTTTGAGTACTACTAACATCAGTTGTCCAAGGCTGGAACTGTGAAGTCCAAATCCAGAGTGCAATAGCAAATAAACTCGAAATTGCCACTAGATGGTGTCCTGCTCCAGAGTACTACACATTCCACAAATTGTAATCCACAAAGCAAAAGTGTATTTCTAGCAGTTGACTGGTGCCTCTGTACTTCAGCAAAGGGATTACAGGACTCTGATCAAATTTCCAACTCTTTCAGAACTACCAATGGTGTAGCACCTACACCAGAGTTAGCAGTTGGGTGAAAAGCTGAAGGAGAAGAGAAAATTTATGGAAATCTGATAGAAACCCATCTTCTAAAATGTGTCATGAACATGGAGGAGGAAAGGTAGAGAATACAGAAAATATGACTTAAATGAGAAGGTTCTTGGATAGAAAAATCACTGGAACATAAGAAATTAAAAGTTAACGGTAACATGTAACATAGTACTATTAAATGACCTTTAGAGTCATTTCAGGAACATTTAAGTCACCAAAATAATGACCTCTCCTATTCTTTTACATATAGATTTAAACCTTGAAAATCAGAATTAAAGCACAACATGATTATAGTACATGTACCTTTTTTTTGTTTTGTTTTGTTTTGTTTTGTTTTTGGTGCTGGAGATCGAACCCAGGGTCTTATGCTTGCAAGGCAAGCACTCTAACCATTGAGCTAAATCCCCAGCCGGTACATGTACTTTTAAATGTTCTATTTTATAATTTTTTCTTGCTTAAAAGTTAAATAATATATTATCTAAATAAAAATTACATTTACCCAGTATAAGCCAATTCCAGAAAACAAAATTTATGTTAACAGCTTTGTTGATTTTAACTTTTTATATTAAAATGCTAGTCAAATGAGTTGAGAATATTTCTGAAATGAGAGAAACACTATAATAATAATAATGGTAAAACAATTTATACAAAAAAAATCTTGTTATAAAAAAATCAAGACACTCGAAAACATTGTCTAATAGCTTAGAAAAGCATAGGTACATAAGGTAAAAACTACCATGATCAGTGTAGTTTCCTATATTATACCGAGAATCATTAATATTGTTAGACTTTCAGCATCATTAAAAAAAAACTACCAAAAAAAAAAAAACCCCAACTAAACAGATCAATAAGTGTCCCCAGTGACTGATGTGCTTATGATCAAAGACAGCTGCTGATTTAAGACCAAACATTATGGAGCTTCTGAGGTTTATACCTTGGGGTAAGGGGGTTTCATACATCATCAGAATATGTTGTCCAAGCAAGCACAAATATTCAAAAGGGCACAATCCAGCCCTTAATATGTCTATAAAATTGTGATGTAAAAAAATTCTCTCAAGATTTTTACAAAACTGGTTTGGGACCTGTGCACTGTAACTTTGGGTAAAAAATTTTAGGTCAGCATTATAAAAGAGTTTTTAAAATCAAGAACTTAATGTTAAGATCATGAACTTAAATTCTTTAGGAAGATTTTCACATTTTATATGTGTGGAGCTGTACATTCCTCTAGGTCTATTATTATTCTTTACTTTCTACCAATCTGACTAGATTACTCTGATAGTTCTTTACCTGATCATACTCCAAGGCTCCTGGGTAGAGCGGCCATCCAAGGAACAATTCTGCAATCACACATCCCAGTGACCACATGTCTATGGCTTCACAAAATGGCAGCCCCAATATAATTTCTGGAGCTCTGAAAATAAATAAACAAATAAAAAATTAGGGTGTTTTTCATTTTTAAATTATCTGATTTGACATTCTAAGAAAAGTTAATTAAAAAGCAGAGGAATAATCTTCTATTTATAGTAGCCTCACTCTTTCAAAACTCTTCAAGGATTGGGGATTTAGCTCAAGTGGTAGAGCGCTTGCCTACCAAATGCAAGGCCCTGAGATCGATCCCCAGAACCAAAAACAAAAAGCAAAGAAGAAACCAAAACTCATTAAACTTAATCAAAATCGTTAAGCTAAAAAGGACACAATGCGTATAAAATCACTATGATGTGGTCTCTTCACAGTAATTCTCAGAGATTTTCATTACACTAAAAATAAGGAAACAACATAGATCTCTTTCAATAGAATGAAAACTGGCAAACTATTAAACACATGCACTATGACATCAACAAAATTGAAAAACAGACAGTTAGAGATAAGACTAAAGGAAAACAAAACCCCAAAGGCAAAAAGTGAATCTAGACCTAAATATTACTTCAGAACACAATGATAGTAAATATTCACATAATTGGGACCATTAGTTATCCAAGAGACAAAACCAATTGTACTGTATTCTGTTTTTAAAGGTGGGAAAATACAAGACAAAACAAAACATTTGAAAAGCAATTTTAGTACCTAAAGAGCCTTGGTTATCTGGAAAATATACTCCATTAAATGTATCAGTCCGAGACAAATTACTTAACATGGGTTTCCCAAGAGAAGACTCAAGTCCTAAGAGAACCTCTACATACAGCTGTGTAATTTCAAAGGAAATCATATTTATCATAGTTATCCTATGTCTGTGGATGCATGTAAGTGTGTTCTTAATTGTAAGACTTGATACTATAAAAAAGTTGCAAGAACAGTACAAATGCTTTTCCCTAAGCCATTTGAGAATAATTTGCCATATTACTGTATGCTTTGTCTTTCCCTCAAACAAACGTAGTCTCTCCTGCACAACCATAGTACAATCACAAACACCAGGAAACAAACACTGATAAATCTTTAACATCTAAGCTTCAGATTCCATTCATGTTTGGCCAATTACATCAATAATGTCCTTTTTGGGAAAAGTATCCAACTCAGAATCATATTGCATTTAGCTGTCATATCACTTTGAGTCTCTTTCCATACGGGTAGTTCCTCAGTCTTTCCTTGATTCCCATCACCTTGGCATAAAATATTATGGTCCTATTACTTGTAAAAATGTCCTTGACTGTGGAGGGACAGACTTTGAGAAAGTCTGACGCCCTCAGAAGAAGAAAAGCTAAGAACTGGGTAGAAAGAGCCTTCACGCCAGTGCAGTTACATGGGGGAAAGAACTTTAATTTGTTCAATGCTATAATCCCAGCATATAGAACTATGCTTGGCACATAGTACATAGTCATTATTTGTTCAATGAATTGACTATTAACATACACTCATTGATTCAGGAAACCTAAGAAAATTTTTGCTGAATCGAATATATGAGCTTAACAGGTATCAACCAGGGGGCTCATATATGCTAGTCACTTCACATTTAGGACAAGTAAAGTGTTTTATGATTGCATAGCAAAAGCAAATACCATTCATTGAGCTGTAACTATGGACCAGGCATCATGGAAATAACTTTTAATGCATTAGCTCATTTAAAGAAAATGTTCCCAAAATAGACCACAGCATTGTTCTTCTGCCCCAAGATAAAAAATTCAGGTAAACAAAATACTCCATGTAAAACAGAAGAACCCATAGGTTGAACATACAGCCAACCCACAGAATCATGAGAAATAATAAATCATTGCTTTTCAAGCAAATAAGTCTTGGAGTTGTTTATGGCACAGCAACCAGTAACAAATGTTACCAGAAAGTAGTAGAACTGAGAATTTACTGATTCCTAATTCTCTTTCTCTATACCATACAACCTCATATTATCAAACTGTTTCACTCAGAAAAACCAAGATGTCAAACAGAAATCCTAGAAACTGATCCTGAAGTCACTTTTAGCAATTCAATTAAGTTATGCTCTCATTTTGTTTTTTACAGAACAGGAAAATACTAACCTCTGTTCTAAGAGTTCTGTAGCTCTTTACTTAAATGTACCCAGCTTGGGATTTTTTTTTTTTTTTTTTTTTTTTTTGTGCTGGGGATCAAACTCGGGGCCTTGTGCTTGCTAGGCAAACACTCTACCACTTGAGCTAAATCCCCAGCCCCAGCTTGGGATATTTTGTTACAGAAATACAAACTAGAATAAGGCAGGGACATACTTGCCTTTCCAGATTATTGTGACAATAAAACCACATAAAGCACTTGGCATAAATACTCTCCCTAGCCCAAAAAGCATCTGAAATTAAAAGTGCTTGAGTGACTTCTTCAGGGTTAATAAATGACAGTGGCACAACAAAAACTTAGGCTTAAATTGTAAACTTTTTAAGAAATAAAATGTACCCTCTACAAACAGTCCTGATAATATTTATATGTATGCCTCATCTCCTCTATTAAGAAGAGTAGAAAGTCCTTAAAATCTGAGGCTGCCTCTCTTATTTTATCTAGTCCCTGGCAGAATATTTTACAAACTTAATCAGCCCTTAAAGAAGTATTCAATAAACACAAAACATTCGGTCAGACACAATGCTCCCCAAAATACATTCCATTCTACAAGATTTTAAATTAAAATCTCGGCTATTTGATAAAGCATAATATTGCCAACTATATTGAACAACTTTTAAATTTAGACCCATGGGACGTAAGAGGAAAAAATGTAAAACCTCAAATACATCACCATGCATAATTTCCTACCAGAGCCACTAAAACCAACAAATCACAGTTCTGAAAACTGTCAGAAACCACTGAGACACTTTCAAATATACTGAATGTTATTCTGCCCAATAAAGAAATGGGCAGGATACTAAACAGCTATAAACTGAACAGAAATGGAAGGAAACTGAACGGTTATAAAACATACCCACAACAGCTATGTGTAATATGGGTGATAATGATGTGTCAGTGCTGACGGCAGTGCAAGATGTGGACAGTAAGTGATGCAGTAAGCTGGTAGAGACAAGCATATAGGAACTCCGTATCCTATTCAGTTTTGCTGTGAACCTAAACTGCTCTAAACATTTTTTAGTTTTTTAAATCTGTGTGAAGTCATCAGAGAACAGAGAAAACAGGTAGGACTTGAAGGAATAAAGTTTCAGTACAAAGAGAAAGCTTATTATTAAAGCGAGGCTCACAGAATACAAAATCAAGATTTAAAAAAATCAAGTTTTTCTGCATACCAATAATGAACAAGATGAGAAAAAGATCAAGAAAAACAATTCCATTCATAACAGCTTCAAGACAAAATTGAAATATGACATAATCAACCTAATAATCAACCTAATATGACACAATCAACCTTTCTTCCTAGGAAGAAAAAAGACCTCTACAATGAAAATTACAGAACACTGAGGAAAGAAATTAAAGATTATATTACAAGATAGAAAGACCTCCCATGTTCATGGATCAACAGAATTAATACTGTTAAAACAGATAGCTATCTTATCAAAAGCGATCTACAGATTCAGTGCAATTCCTATCAAAATGATATCTTTCACAGAACTAGAGAAAAATAACGCTAACTTCATATAGGAACACAAAAGACCTAGAATAGCAAAAGAAATCCTGAGCAAAAGAACAAGGCTAGAGGCATCACAATACCCAGTTTCAAATTATACTAACAAAGACATAGTAACAAAAAAAGCACCAGTACTGGCACTAAAATAGACACATAGAGCAATGGAATAGAAGAGAAGACACATAAACAGATCCATGGAACTACAACCATCTGATTTTGACTCTTGACAAAGGAACTAAAATCATATGATAGAGAAAAGACAGATTCTTTAACTAATAGTGGAAAACTGGGTACCCATTACGTATAAGACAAACTATATCCCTATTGCTCGCCCTGTGCAAAAATCAAGTCAAAACAGATCAAACACCTAGGCAGAAGACCTGAAACTTTGAAAACTGTTTCAAGAAAACACAAAGGAAACGCATGAAGCCAGAGGCACAGGCAGACTTCCTGAATGGGATTTCAATAACACAGGAAATAACAGCAAGAGTCAACAAATGGGACGGCATCCAATGAAAAAGTTTCTGCACAGCAAGGGAAACAACATATTGAAAAGACAACTTACAGAACAGGAGAAAATCCTCTAACAGATGATTCATATTTAGACCATAAAGAACTCAAGGAAAAACAAAACAAAATCAAATAGCCCAATCAATAAATCAGCAAATGAACTGAACAAACACTTCTCAAAAGAAGTACAAGTGGCTAGCTAATAAGTATATGAAAAATGTTCACCATCACTAGCCATTAGAGAAATACAAATCAAAACCACTTTGAGATACCATCTCACTCCAGTCAGAATGACTATCATCAAGGATACAAAAAATAAACGCTGGTGAGAACAGGGAGAGAAGGGACTTCTACCTTGCTGGTAGAAATGTAAATTACCACACAGCCACTGTAAAAATCAAGATTATTTTAAAAAACTAAAAACAGAACTACCATGTGACCCAGTTTATCCCATTCCTTTGTATAAAGGAATTAAAGTAAGCATAGTAGAACTCTTGCATAGCCACATTTATTTTGAAACAATTCACAGTAACCAAGATACAGAACCAGCCCAGGTGCCCATCAATGGATAAATGGAAAAGAAATTGGACCACAGAGTAGTACTCGCCCATAAAGAATAAAATTGTGTCATTTATAGGAAAATGAATGGAGCTGGAGATTATCATGTTAAGCAAAACAAGCCAGACAAGTATCGTATGTTTTCCTTAGTATGTGGACTCTAAAAGAGATGACATGAAGGTAAGAAAGGGACTCTCATGAGAGGAAGGATTGTGAGACTGATGCACTGCCTGCTGCTAGAGGAAGGGAATAAGATAGGAGAAGGGCTTAAGGGAAATAGGGGAATGGCAAAATGATGTTATTATTTCATTATGATATAAAAATAAATAAAATGAGCCTTCCAATTCCTTGAGATAGTTGGCAATTAATGGTGAGGCACAGATGCTGAACAGAAAGGTGTAACAGCCTAGAGCCTGGAGCTGTCCCATTGGTCTGGGGAAACAAAAACTATAGTTTAGAACCTGGCCAAGGAAGAGGGGCCTTGGCAGATACCCCAAGCTTTTCAACCAAAAATGAAGAACCAAACCCTAGGAACAAGGGCAAACTAAAACAGACCAGGCTCCCTTACAATAATATGATCTACCCACCTTCTATAATAAAACTGAATTCTCTCTGGAGGAAGATATAACCCACAGTCACTAGCACACCCTGTACAACAGAACTCTGTACAATGATGGAAATGTTCTCTATCTGTAGTATTTATCTATACATGCGGCAAATACCATTTCATATGTTACTACTGTAAGTGAAGAAATAAATTTTTAAATTTATTTCATTTTAGTTAAGTTTACATTAAATAGCCACAAGAGATTAGAGAGTATCACACTGAACAACACAGCTAAACAATTTATACCCAGGGTTCGGTACTTAAAAAATGGTCAAAGCTGTCAGCACAACAGGAAATAAAACCAAGGGGGGAATAAGATCAGCAGAAGCAGTCCCACAGTCAACCAGCTACTGAAATTATGAGAAAATGACTTTAAAATAATAATAAAAAAGATCGAGAAAATGAATGAAATGACAGAGAATTTTACCAGAAAACTGGAATCTACTTTTTAAAAAAATTCAACAACTGGTTGTCCATTATGACTTCCAAATACTATTTGTGCATTTATATAAAATTTATCTCCAAAAAAGAACCTATTGTAACCTATTTCTGTTGCTACTAACACACTACCGCTGACTAAGTAAATTATAAAGAAAAGAGGTTTATTTGGGCTCCCAATTCTGGTCCAAGTTAAAGAGATCACATCTGGCAATGGTCTCCTGGTGATGGCAAAGTCCCAAGGTGACACAGGGCATCACACGGCAAAGGAGAGAGAGTGTGTGATAGACCTAGCCCAACTGGCGTTTACAGCAGACTCACTCTCCCACTCCCAGGATAACCTGTTAATCCATTAATTGCATGAATAAATTAATCCATTGATAAAAACAGAGTCTTACTATGTCTTAAAGGTCTACCTCAACCCACTTTTTTTTTTCAACTGCTTAAACAGAAGATAAAGAAGAGCCTTAAATATAAAGTACCTGCAGGAAGGGACAACACTCTGCCATCAACCAAAGTCTGTTTTCTAAATAACGGAAGTCAGAATAAGATGCTATTATTGAAGTGCTAGGAGTGTAGGGAAGATGGCTTCCACAGCATAATTTGGGGAAAATATACTTTGAAAACAGAAGTGTTTTTTGGAGAAACTGACAGAATCTAAAATTCATCTAGAAATACAGAAGACCAAAACCAGTCCCTTGAAGAACAGGTAGGAAGATTTCCATTACCGATTGTGAGTAGTATCACGGTGATACTGGCAGAGTAGACAAAATGATGAATAGAACAGAGAGTCCAAAAACACACCCACACATATAATGT
Source organism: Hystrix cristata (assembly GCA_004026905.1). Lineage (NCBI taxonomy): Eukaryota > Metazoa > Chordata > Mammalia > Rodentia > Hystricidae > Hystrix > Hystrix cristata. The sequence continues at coordinate 21,454 of PVJO010011886.1, read as the reverse complement.
CACCTGATTGCAGGAAAAATAAATGATGCTCAGTTGAGGAAATCTACGTAGGAATGGCATATCTTAATCCCTACCTCATACCATACGCAAAAAAATCTATTCCAGATAGATGGCCAATCCCAATTTGAAAGGTAAAATAATAATGCTTCCCAAAGAAAATACAGGAAAATATACTAGTTATCTGAGATTTCTCAAATCTAAGACAGATTTCTTAAATAGTACAAAAGTGGCAATGATCACAAAGAATTTTTCTTCTGTACTAGGGCTTGAACCCAGGGCCTTCTCACTGAGTTACATGCCTAGCATTTTTAACTTTTTTTTTTTTTTTAGATAGGTGGTACACACCTGTAATTCTGAGATAGGAGAATTCCAAGTCAAGGCCAGCCTGGTCAACTCAGTTACATAGTGAGACTCTGTCTCAAAATAAAAAAAATTAAAATGATCTGGAGATGTAGCTTAGTGTGAAGGCCCTGGGACTGACCCTTAATAGAAAACATACAAATACACATACAATACATAAAATCACATTAAAATATATCAAAACTAATAACACATTATATATTCAACCAAGATAGCTTTAAGAGAATGAAAAAGCCTATCACTATGTACATCTAAAATGTACCAGTAAAATAAAATAAAATAAATTTTAAAAAAAGAGAATGAAAAAGCAAAGCCACAGAATACAAGATATTTTCCCAAAGGTTTCACATTGGGAATATATTTTAAAATCATACACACACCTCCCAAGAATAAGGCAACTGTCAGGCATGGTGGCGCACACCTATAACCCCAGCACTTGGGAGGCTGAGGTGGGAGGATCACTGCAAGTTCAAGGCCAGCCTGGACCATGTAACAAGACCCTGTCTCGAGAGAGACAGAGAGAGAAAAAACAAGAATGAGGCAACTGAGTATACAGAAAAACAGACAAAAGACATTTTATAAAATAGAGTACTCTAACAGTGAATAAACTTGACATAAGTAGTGGTTATATAGATATTTTCACAATGTATGAATCTACCAAGCTGTGTACATAATATCTGGGTACCATAAACTATCGTGTACTCCAATAAATAGTTCACAAAAAAGGAATGCCTCCAATAAAAGTTTATTTAAAAAGGAGTACATTAATCATTACTCATAAATATTTAACTATATTTTGTAAGCTGTCAAAGCTTATGCTCTGAAGAGTAGCAGCAGGACATATACTAAAAGTAGGCCACCAGGGAACAACTATGGGGGACTCCCTGTCATATTACACTGTATAATTTTCTTTTAAACCATGTCACTCTTCTTCTCTATAGCTTCTACTTACAAAATGTACAAAATGTCCCGAGACTGTATTATGTGCTTTATATGCATATGGATTTAACCTTCACAACCATCTTTGAGGTAGTTATTATGATCATTTTACAGATGAGTAAACTGAGGCTCAAAAACGTTAAACAACTTAATTGTGGAGACACAGTAAGTGGTAGAATCAGAATTATGAACATGTGAATAAATATGGTAACATAGTTATTTGTCACTATTTATCACCATATGTAAGTATACTGTTTCATATGTTTTATGACTTAAATTCTATCTGTTTGAAAACAGAGTATTTAATGCCTCATGAATCATTATATAGCTCTCTTACAAACCCTTAAAATGAACGCTGTCACATCCAAAATACTAACCTTATTACAAATTCAATGGCATTCTCTCTGAAGGGGTCCTATGCTAATGAGAAGTAATTTACAGCAAACAAAATATTTAACAAATTTAAACAGCTACTTCTATCACATTACATAGCTTCACCACACTATTCAAACATCAATTCTCTCATCTACTGCTGTACCTCCCTGAACATACTCAATCCTGTCTGATCTCAAACATAAATTCTCTCAATAAATATATTTCCTCTAAATACTTCCACAAGTATTTTGTTTGAAAGTAATATCTTGTTTTCAAATGACTTTTACAATCATGGATTGCCAATTTCCACAATTAGATTTTACCATTTACAAAAAAACTATATCCTTAGATTGAAAGGATAATTTATTTTTACTTTTCTACTACTCAAAATAAAAAACACCTACAAAAATACATACAAAAATTAAGTAAATGCCAAGCATGGTGGTGCACGCTGTAATCCTAGCGCTTTGGGAGGCTTGGGAGGCTACGGCAGGGGGACTGCAGTGAATTCAAAACCAGCCAGCAACATCCTGTCTCAAAAAACTAAAAGAGTAAAAGGGTTATTTATAGTTGTTGCTATGCCAATTTTCACTTAAGTATATTGGATTTCAGTTGTCTTTTCTATAAAATAAGTAAGACTAAACATATATATAAATGCTCTCTAAAAATCTTATAGTTCTAATTTGCTTCTGTGCCACAATAGACTTAATAAAATGTTTACCTTCAGAAACTGTTGATTAAGGCAGCCTTGATGGTGGAGGGGGAAGGAAGCACCTTCACCATGCCAGAGGGTAATTCTGCTGCAAATGCAATCTCTTTCTACCACAGAACGGACAATGTAGACACTCCTGACATCAGACCTGAGATATGGGCTCACATTATCAAGGAAGCACAGTAATGCCTAATGAAAGTTACCAAATGCTTTCTGAGCAAAACACAGATTATTTACACATTTTAAAAGTGTTGAAATCTCTTTTTTTAAATTAGCTGTCACTTTTTTCCAATTGTGTAGCTCTAGTTCAAGGTCAATGGCATGCCATAATCTTGATGGCAATCAGGTTTCCAAGAGATATTAGTTTGTGGCATTTGCTGAAAACTACATTTGTATTAGCAACTGAAAGTGAAGAAGCAGCCAAGTTCTAGAATGACAATTCTCAACTGAACATGTAAAATCATTTACAGGTCAATATGCTGTCAGCAAAGTTGCAGAATACAAAATGAACTTACAAAAGTCAGTTGTACTTTCCTATACTGGTTTTAAATGACCCAAGAAAGAAAACTAAGAAAACAATTTCACTTATAAGAGCATCAAAAACAATAAAATATTTAGGACTAAATTTAGCCGAGGAAATAAAAGACTTTTTGACTGAAAACTATAAAATATTACTAAAAGAAATTCATGAAGATCTAATTAATAGAAAGACATCCCATGTTCATGGACAAGATTTAATACTGTTAAGTTGGCAATACTAAGCAAAGCAGTATTACTGAGTCAATGTTGTCTCCATCAAAACCCTAACAGATTTCTTTTTGAGAAATGGAAAAACCCTACCTAAAATTGATATGGGATTTAAAGAGACCCAGAATAGCCTATTTTGAAAACTTAAGGCTGAAAGACTCATACCTGCCTATTTCAAAACTTAATACAAAGCTACAGTAATCAATAATTTAAGAGCCTCTCTGAGTGGTACACAGCACATGAATGAAACCTTGGGTTCAAGCCTCAGCACCACAAGCGGGGAAAAGCTACAGTAATCAAAAGAGTATAATACTGGCACAGACAGACATACAGAACAATGAAACAGAATTAAGAGTCCAGAAAGTAAATCCTAATGTCTAGGGTCAATTTAATTCCAACAAAGGTGCAAAGTCCATCAATGTAGAAAGGTCAGTTACTTCAATAAGTCATGCTAGAAAAACTGGATTTGCACCTATATAAAATAACAAAGATGGACCTCTACCTTGCACCAAAATTTAACTCAAAATAAACCAAAAACCTCAATTTATAAGCAAAGATTATAAACTGAGAAGAAAATACAGAAATCTTCATAATCTCAACTTTGAAAATAGTTTCTTAAATTTACATCACAAGCATGGGCAACAAAAGAAAAAGTAGATAAACTGGATGTCATTAAGATTAAAAATTATGTGCATCAAAAGACAATGTGAAGATAAAGTAAAAAAGAAACTTCCAAAATTGGAGAAATATCTGATGAAGGTTTAACATCCAGAATATTAAAAAAAAATCCACTGTAACAGAAAAAAAAAAAAAAAGCCACAATGTTCATACCAGTATTTTTCACAAAAATCAAAAGGTAGAAACAACACAAATGTCCACCAGTCAATGACTGGCTAAACAAAATATGCATATATAAACAATGGAATATTATATATTATTCAGCCACCAAAAGGAATGAAGCTCTGATTATGTGCCACAACACAGATGTACCTTGAAAACATACTAAGGGAAATAACCCAGACAAAAAAGGCAAATATGATTCCATTTTATATAAAGTATCTAGGATAGGCAAATTCATAGTTTCATACATGGACACAAAAACAGACTAAAGGTTACCAGGGCAGGATGGATGGGAGGAGAGTATAGTAAGGAACTATTGCTTAATGTATAAAGATTTTTTTGTTTGAAAATAGTGATAGTTGCACAACCTGGTGAATTAATACCCTTGAATTGTGTACTTAAAAATACACAGCTGAATACAATGGCACACTGTAATCCTAGCTACTCCAAAGGATCACAAATTCTAGGCCAGCCTGGGCAACTTAGTAGTACCCTGTCTCAAAATAAAAATTTTTTGTTTTTGTTTTTTCAAAATAAAATTTTAAAAGGGACTGAGGATATAACTCAGTAGTAGATTGCTTGCCTAGCATGTGCAAGTCCCGGGGCAATTCCTAGTACCACAAAAAACAAACAGAAAAGATTACTATAAATTATTATATATAACATATATTTATATTGTATACATTTTATACAAGCATATATAAGTATATAATACAGATATATCAGCATAAAAAAGAACTCAGGAAGAGAGGGAAAAGGGTACTAAATCTATGGGTCTATTTTAAACTAAACTGAGAAATTAATGTATGTAAGTGTGGGTATACTGTTATGATCTTAACCAATTCATAGCATACCCCTAAAACTACAGGGTAAACTGGAAGAGGCAAATTCCTCATGTTAAAAATGAAATATTAGGGACTGGGGACTTAGCTCAGTGGTCAGAGTGCCTTGCAAGCACAAGGCCCTGAGTTCGATCTCCCACACCAAAAAAAAAAAAAAAAAAAAAAGAACTGGGAACTAGGACTAGAGATTCCATTTGACCCAGCTATTCCACTTCCTGGTATCTTCCCAAAAGAATTAAAAGCATCATACTGCAGCGATATATGCACACCCATGTTTATAGCAGCACAGTTTGTAATAGCTAAATCTTGGAAGCAGCCCAAATGCCCATCAACAGCAGAATGGATAAAGAAAATGTGGTTTTTTTATACAATACAGTACTACTCTGCCATAAAGAATGATAAACTTGAGATATTCCTAGGTAAATGGATGCATTTTGAGACCATACTCCTAGGTGAAATAAATCAGACACACGTGTTTAAATACCACATAGTTTCTCTGGTGTGAGAAACTGAAGTGTATATAAAGACTAAAATGTATTATATTGGGAAAGGGAAGAAAATGTCCAAATGGGAAAGGGAATGAAGGAAAGGAAGGAACAGAGGGACAAGAGAAATAAGAAATGGAAGGAAAAAATGGAAACAAAGCTTTTGTAAATGGGGGGTGAGGGGAGGGCAATGGGAAAAAAAGAAGTAACAAGATATGTCATGTACAGGTAACAAATCCCCTATGATGAATGTTATCACTATGTACATCTAAAATGTACCATTAAAATAAAATTTTAAAAATTTAAAAAAAAAAAAAGAACTAAAGAACTAATCTACTCCATAGCCAGGCATGGTGGTGAATCGTGGTGGTGCACGTCTATAATAGCAGCACTTTGGAGGCTGGGGCAGGAGGACTGCTGCAAGTTCATGGCCAGCAAGGGCTATGTAGTGAGTTCAAGGCCAATCTACACTACATAGCGAGCCCCTGTCTCAAAAAACAAAACAAAACAAAACAAAACAAAACAAAAAAAAGGGCTTCTAATCTACTCCAGAAGTTCATACTAGAAAAGAACAATGAGAAAAATATGTCAAAATTTACACACAAAAATTACACATGGGGGCTGAGGGGATAGTTTATAGAGTGGTTGCCTAGCACAGCAAACAAGTAAATTTATACATGGAGATCTGTCAGAAGTAAACCAATTGGATTTGGTGATACAATGATTAAATACTGGGAAACAGCCAATCCAAAGAACTTAAAGGTTTAACACTGTATAACCAGGAAAACAGTTCTTTTATTAATCTTGAGTTGTAATACAGGAGAATGAGATGATTTTGAATGTGAGGTAAGTGCCATCCAAATAATACCCAAAAGACAGAAATAGAAATTAGGTGTTCAAAACATGATGCGAGGAAGATATTTCAAAGTCTACCATAGAGACTAAAAATAAAAATTGAAGTTATAAAGTACAAGATCTCCAAGAAAGCTGGGGATTTAGCTCAGTGGTTAGAGTAGTTGCCTTGCAAGCACAAGGCCCTGAGTTTGATCCCCAGCACCAAAAACAAAACAAAACAAAAACGAACAAAAACAAGATCTCCAAGAAGGAACTGTATTATTTTAATAATAAAAGGGCCTAGAACTGAAATCTTGGAGAATGCATTCCTTCAGAAGGTGAGAAAAGAAACAAGAAAGTTTGTGAGAACAACCTAAGATTAACAAAACCTGCCTCTAAATAAAAAGATATAAATCAATAAAAAGCAGAGGATGTAGCTTAGTGGTAGAGCACCCCAGGTTTGATTCCCAGTACCAAAAAAATTTGTTATTTGCCTTTTCAAAGCCAATCATCTGAAAAACCAGAAATTTCCTTGTGATGCCAAGAATGTGAAGAAATGACGTAAGAAGCAGGGTGTGGCAAAGCTGGCTGGGAAAATTAAGCGCGACTTGTCAATTATAAAATCCCAGGACAGCACCAAATAATTCCCAGGACCCCATATGTAGAACTTCTCACGGGTTCCCACAAGATGTGGGCCACATAAAGATACCCGATACCACAAGGAGCTGCTGCTATGACTCCTCACAGTAGTCCACTCTGCGTTTATCCTTTCCTCTATTTAGCAAATGTTAGCTCTACAGAGCTCGTTTTTCCCTTACCCTTCACCCCTCACTTTTCTTTTTCTCTCTTTTTTTTTTTTTTGGTGGTGCCAGGGATCAAACTCAGGACCTTATGCTTGCAAGGCAACCACTCTAACCACTGAGCTAAATCCCCGGCCCTATCCCTCACTTTTCAAATAAACTTTTGGCATTATTTTTGGCTGGTCTCATCCAATTCTTTGTTCAAGGCAAGAACCTGGAATACTTTTAATTGGCGAGCCATTTCTAAAAGAACTACCTAAACAACAGAAAAGGGAATTTTTCACATGCTACTGATGAGATTATAAATTAGAACAGTACAACATCAGCAAAATGTACATATCCTTTGACTTAATTCTCCTTCTAGGGGCTGGGGATTTGGCTCAGTGGTTAGAGTGTCTGCCTTGAAAGCACAAGGCCCTGAGTTTGATCCCCTGCACCAAAAAAATAAATAAAATTAAATAAAATTAAATAAAATAAACAATTCTCTTTCTAGAAATGTGTGCCTGTAAGTATTCAGGGTCACACAATAATGTTTTCTATCACATTACCAGAAAACTAAATGTATATCATAGAGCACTGATTAAAGTACAAAATACATTTCTGAAATTATAAAATAGAGCTACAATATAAAGGGAGAAATTGTTCCAGTTCTACATTTACTCCCTTCTCTATTAAATTATTTCTGACATTGACTCTCTATTACTTTTCTAATTAAAAAAAAATTAAATGATTTTATATTTACTATACTGGTTTTTGGGTGACTATACACAAAGCTTTTTGTACATCAGTATTTTCTTACAAAAGAAATAACTGTTCTTTTTAATGTCAAAGTTTAGCACATATTAGATTCTCTCTCCTAAGTAATACAATCTCACCGTACCAGTTGATACCTAAATTATTCACCGGCCACTGAACTGGCACTCTTCCATAGTAGCACACCCACTGTTAGTAACATTCAGGGTGCTGAATGCCATTCACAAGAAGATGCTGAAGACTCAGAAACAAACAGGCACATATACTTGGGGTATGTGAGGTCAACATTTCATCTAATCCATGGTATTACTACATTCTATTGTCACGGTACATTTATGAGTCTGTATACCTTCAAAATAAGGCTACCCAAAGGTAGCCCAAGAAAAATACTGATAAACCTTTGAAATTAAAGGCTTGTACTCAGTGGAATCAAAAACACCAGAAAAGTCTTCTTTAAACCTATGAGTAACTAACATAAGCAATTTTACAAATCTGATGTAAAATAACCGATCAGCCTGATTTACATGACACTATCTTTATTATGTACTTTATAGCTACAACATACACAATTAAGGTCACTTAATGACCAAGCTTTTCAAAGTGGTTTTGCCCTATGCCTGATTAGTCCTATTGAGCATTTATATACTTAGTCTTCTAACCTAATATCACACCTATCACAGTCCAAGATTTGTAAAGGAGATGCATTTCTGTTCCTCCAATAAAATCATGCATCTAGTCTATCTGTTAATCAACTCCTTAACGTTACTAAAATCATTTATTTTATGTAAATGAGGTTAGAATATGTTAGGTATCTGGTTACTGTAAAGAAAATTTTTAAATATGAAAGATACCTGAAAACAACATGGGTTACTTTATGTACTTCTCAAACTTGTATACCAATATAGGCTTAAAGAAAAGACAAAATGGAAAAGACTAAACTTTTTAAAAGTCTCAAAATCTAGGAGGGAGGGGCCTATGAACTTCTGTACTTGATTCCATAGTGAATGTGTTTTCAATGAAAAAGTGTTTATTCTTCCAATTTGAGATCACATAAAAACTGACATTTAAAAAAAGATCTATCCTACTTATCTCACATACCTTAAATATCCATGGATATAAGCAAGACTCAGTTTCAGATGGATAATTGATGAAAAGAGTTAAAGGTCAGGCTAGACAAAAGGAGGTGGCATACTCAAAAAAGTAATCCATGCGTGAGTGTGAAGTCACATTAGAAAACATTACAAGTCCTTTCCAGCTTTGAAATTCCATGAGTCTATATTCTAGTCATTTACAAGGAGAGTAAGTACCATTCATTTTGGCTCAGTGAGTATCTACTCCATAAGCAAACACACTACTGTGCTAGGTACAACCCAGAGCAGTGACCATCCAGGACGTTAACACCTAAAGTAAGCCTGAAGGTAATCCAGGAGATAATACTTAAGTAAGCCCTGAAGTATGAGCACAATTTTCACAGGACAGAAGAGAGGTAGGTATTCACTCCTAGGCAAAGGAATAAGAATAAAAAGCTGATAATGTGTTTAAAAATATTAGATGAGGGTTGCGCAGAGGGTAACACTGCACTGTAAAGCTGAAAGAGAAGATAAGTAACAACACAGGTAAAACACACTACTTACTGACACAGCACTTACTGGTAAAACACGGCACTTACTGGTCAATCTACATTTTTAAACTCTGACATATGCTAAAGATAATGTTACCAGTAAGGTTCTCAATTGTGAGATGAAACTTTTTTGTTGGGGAAGGGAACAATGAAAAGGAAGAACATCAAGAAACTCTAAATATTCAAGCCAATTTTGAAAAAGGAGAAAAAGTTTGGAAGATATAAACTTTCTGGTTTCAAAATATATTATAAAGCTATGATAATCACAATAGTGTGGAAACAACATAAAGACAAACAGAGCAAAGGAATAAAGAGCCAGATGTAGTATGCATATACAAATGAATGAGATATGGTGTCAAGACTAACTCAATGGAGAAATAATGGTCTCTTCAACAAAAAATATTTGGAAAACTCTATATTCATAGGCAAAAGAATGATGTTGTATCCTTATCTTACACCATATACATAAATTAACTCAAAATGGATTGAAGACCTAATACTATAACTGCTTTTCTAAAAAACGAACAAACAAAAAAAGAAACTATAGGGAAAACCATAGAGAAAAAAAAAGCTTTATGTTTTTGGACTTAGCAATTATTCCTTGGATATGACACCATAAGCATGAGCAATAAAGGTAAAACTAGACAAATGCGACACTACTAAACTTAAAAGTGTTTGTGTGAGCAAAAGAAACAACAGAGTGAAAAGGCAACCTAGAGAATGGTAGAAAATATATGCTAATCGTGTATCTTATAAAAGGTTAAGAGGTTAATATACCAAATACGTAGAGAACTACAATAACAAAATTTAAATTTAAATAATAAATTTAAAAGTAAAAGGAGAGGTTGGGGATTTACCTCAGTGACAGAGAGCTTGCCTAGCAAGCGCAAGGCCTTAAATTAAATCCTCAGCACCCACTTACCAGGCATGGTGGCACATGCCTGTAATCCCACCACTTGGAAGGCTGAGGCAGGAGGATCACCGTAAGTTTGAAGCCATACAGTGAATTCAAGACCAGCCTGGACTACACAGCAAGATCCTGTCTCAAAAAACTAAAAAAAAAATTTTTTTAAAGTAAAGGGTCTTGAATAGACATTTCTCTAATGATGATATGCAAATAGCCCATGAGATCACAAAAACAATCCTCAATTGCACTATCATCAGAAACATACAAAACCACAATAAGATAACTCACATGTATTACGATAGCTAGTTATGAACACACACATAGGCAGAAAACAAGTGCTGGTGAGGGTATTAAGAAACTGAAACTCTGATGCACTACTAGTGAGACTGTAATGGTACAACTATGATGGAAAATACCATAATATAGAGGGTCCTCAAAAATTTAAAAATAGAGTCATTATATGATCCAGCAGTTCAACCTCTAGGTATATAACCAAAAGAATTGAAAGAAGGGTCTTGAAGAGGTATTTACACAACCATGTTCATAGCAGAACTATTCACAATAACCAATAAGTGAAAGCGACCCCAAATGATGAATGGATAAAATATGGTAAATACATACAATTGAATATTATTTAACATTAAAAAAAAGAAATCCTGTCACATGCTACAACATAGATAAGCCTTGAAGAATTACTGTATACTAAGTGAAATACACTTGTCATAGAAAGACAAACACTGTATGATTCCACTTATATAAGCTAACTACTATCCAACAATCTGGGATCATCTGTGCAACAACAACAACAAAAAAAGGAGGACAAGAAGAAACCGGTTATAATCAACTGAGTGAAATTTGAGTCCCTAAGTCCATACTGATATAAATAAAGTGAAGGGAAAGCTCTTCCTTATAGAATAATTCCTAACAGAGGAATGCCAGAATCAGAAAATCATCATTTAGCAACCCTCAATACCAACTGTTTGAGGCCAGATTCATCAAAAAAATGCAAAACCTGGCCAGTGAAAACAAGGAACAGTATACGTGAACAGTTTGAGGTATCTCTCCACAACATGATTATGAATTTTTAAAAAATGAGTAACTTTATAGTGGACAAATCTGGCAGTCACACCCCCTTAAACCAAGTGATCAAAGTTAACATTACCAACAATTGGACAAACTGACATCATATGCCTTCCAATATGTGAGTTCTTGGGGGAAACAAAATAATAATCTGAGCATAACGATGAAAAACACCAGACAAACCCAAACTCACGAACAATGTACAAAAAACTGACCAGTACTCTTCAGAATTGTCAGAGTTATGAAGGCAAAGAAAGAATAAGCAACTGTTTCAGAAGAAGGGACACTGAAGACACATGGCAAATAATTTCATGTGGGACCCAGAACTGAATTTTGGATAGAAAAATGTCATTAATGGGACAACTAGAAAAATCTGAATAAACTCTCTTAAATAGCTAACAGTATTGCTTTTAATTTCCCCAAATCAAATGGTATTTTAAATAGCCCAAACAGTTATTTAAATCAATAAAACTGAAGTTAACTGTTGATTTTCATCACTGTACTAGATTTACGCAAGAGAATACCCTTATATTTAGGAAATGTACACTCAAGTATTTAGAGGTAAAGGGGCTTCATGTGAAAAACTCACTTTCACTATAGGAAAAAAAAATATGTGTGTTGAGATAGAGTAAGTGGAAAAACCAGAGTTGTAGAGGGTTAACATTTAAAGCAGGTGGGGAGTGTGGGTGAGGTTATAAAGGAATTCCCTGTACCTTTCAGGCAACTTTAAGTCTAAAATTACTTCGAAGAGAGAAATAAGAAATGGAAGGAAAAAAAATGGAAACAAAGCTTTTCTAAATAAGGAGGGAGGAGAGGGTGAAGGGAGGGGAGGGGAATGGGAAAAAAAGAAGCAACAAGATATGTCATGTACAGGTACAAATCCGATGAATGTTATCACTATGTACATCTAAAATGTACCATTAAAGTAAAATTTTTAAAAAATAAATCAGAAAAAAAATAAATAAAATAAATCAGAAAAAAATTAAAAAATAAAATTATTTCAAAGTAAAAAGGGGGTTTCTCTTTTGGTTCAGTTTTGGGATTGAAGGGGGTGTTGCTTTGTTTTGGGTTATTTCGGTGGTGCTGAAGATCAAACCCAGGGCCTTCGTACTGAGCTACACTCCCAGTCCCATATATATTTGGGTATAGGGTTGTTGCTGAGATAGGGTCTCACTAAATCACTAAATTGCTCACTGCTGGGATTACATGTGTGCACCACCATGCTCAAGGTAAAAACATTACAAAAAAAAATAACAAACAAAACATTTAAACCCTTTTTGTTAATCTCTCCCCCTATTCAGAGTACTTTATTCCTTTTGGTATTCAATATACCCATTAGATTATAAGCACCATAAAGTCAGAGACTATATATTTTGATCCTCAAGTAAAAGCAGAAGAACGGCGGGGGAGCGGAGGGGAGGAAGGGAGGGACAAGAAAAAAGAATGGAAGGAAAAAATGGAAACCACCCTTTTGTAAACAAGGAGGGGAAGAGGGATTGAAGGAAGGGACAGGGAATGGGGAAAAAGCAGAAGCAAGATATATCATGTACAGGCACAAATTCCTCATGATGAATGTTACTATGTATAAATAAAATGTACCACTAAAATAAAAAAAAAAGTAAAAGCAGTATTCAGCACAATAATTCACGCTTTAGAGGCACAAAATACTGTGGAAGAAGTACTTAATCATGGACAATATTACAGTTTGTATTACCATATCTTTTCATTGACAGAATTCTCAGAGATCTACAATCATTGATAAATTATATATAAAATGTGGTACCTAAACAATGAAATATTTGTCCAAAAGAAGACCATATTGTTCTGTGCTACATGGATGACCCCTGAAACCACTGTCCTAAGTGAAAACAAATGCAATAAAAATGATCACATACTGGATAGCTACATTTTTATGACTCATTTGGCGAGGCAAATATACCCAAAAAAAAGAAAAGCCAAGCGGCTGCCTGGGGCTGGGCAGACTGGAGACTGGGCAACAGGGACCGAGGAGTCTGACAGATTGCTTTTTGGGGTAACATAAATGTTCTACAATTGACTGTATTCATCAGTGCACAACTACATATAACGAATACACTAAAAGCCACCGGATTAGACTGCGGATGAAATTCAAGGTGTAGTAAGTGAATTTTATCTTGATAAAATGTTTTTTTTAAACTTTATCTCATAAACATGAGAAGTAAAAAACTAGGAAATTTAAGGAAAAGTACTTTGAAAAAAGATAAAGTACATATACAATATTCCATTATAAAGTATCTTATATAAAATATTACTTTTTGAGTCTATATACCTTAAGTTTGTTACAGGAGCTTTGATACTTCAGGATCTAAGAAGAAACGGGAGATGAGCATGCTCTAAACAAGAACTGGTAAGTAAATTCACTATTCCGTATGTTTTATAACTACTGCATGTGTAAGAGAAAGTTTTTGTTGTTGTTGTTCTATTTTTGGCAGTGCTGGGATCAAACCCAGGGCGTCAAGCACGTTAGGCAAGCACTCTATCACTGAGCAGAACTCTCACCCCTATAAAGCATGTCTTAGTTCAGTAATAATTAGTTCACAACTAAATTAAGAAAATATAACTGCTCTACAGGTTACTTTACAGCCCACTTTCCTGTCTGTGTACTCTGAAATGACTCAGAGCCACAGGCTAAAATTCTATATTTAAAAATTTTTAAAAAGAGAAATTCATGACCTGAATGTTGCCACCACACCTCATAAATACAGCACCTTCTGCTGCAAAAATCTTTTATGCATTCAAGAGTCCTATGTGTTCTTGACAGAAACCATACTCAAGCAGCTGAATTTAGAACATGCTGACCTTGAGCAAATTAACGCCCTTAGCATGTACTTCTGGCTTCTATCACTGCAAGAGCTAGACAGCCTCACCATCTATAGCAGTCAACAATTTCTGGCCACTGGCCGCTGGCCCTTGTCTATTTTAAGATATCTACTACATTTGTGTTGCACATTTCAAAGAAACAGAGTAACACATAAACCTGTATTAAACACAAACTGTTTACCTTGGAAAGTGGGTTGTTCTTACTGTGTTATTCCTGAACACAGCTTGAAAATATTTAATTTGGTATGTTTCCACTTGCTTCGACTTAAAACACAAAATATTTTCAATAAAGAGTGAACAATAAAGTATAAGACAGTTGATTATCCAATCGAATTTAAAAATAATGTAGTTAAAAGGTAAAACAGAAATGGCAGTATTCCAAACATCAAGTGCAAACGATTATTGAAAGAAAGTAATATTTTCCATTTTCATACAAAATTATACCACATAACAGTACCTAATTGTCTACATTACACTTTCACCTATATACCTTAATATTTATTAACTATTCTAACACTTGGATCTAATTTCCATAAAGTCTATTTTCAACTTCCAGGCAACATCAACATCAACCATAATGTCTTTGTTTACGAATACAAAGCTCTTTTTTTTTTTTTAAACTTTAAACCCAGAACCTGTACTATAGCACTGCCACTGTATAGGTGCTGAAAGACAAGGTAAATGGTTTACCTGAAATTTATGTATGAACATAAATTAAAAACTATTAATTGTACTTAGTAAATATTCCTAACTCCTTTCATTCCCAACACCTAATAGTCGTGCAAAAAGACTAATGCTAAAAACCAGTACCATAAAATATTTAGCATTTCAGATTGCTTTTTAAGGATTTCCTTTGCAATCTTGAAACGTTTATTAAACCAACAGACATTCTCGAGTATAAAAAGTAAAGCTTTTAAAAAATTTTACTCTTAGCCAAAAGATTTCAAGTTATAAAAGGAGGCAAGGTATCACACAGTGTTAAATCTGATATGGAGAATAAAGCAAGACCCAAATAGAGTGAAGTCATTTACTAACAAGTGAACTAAATATAGGACCCAAGCGGCTGGAGCTGAGTTTATATAATATGGTAGCTGACTACTAAAAGTTCTTAAGACACAATTCACAGTGGACAAAGGGAAAGAAAGAAAACACTACTGTTCTCGTGCTATTATGTAATATTTTAAAATCACTTTTCAAGAAAAATTAACTAAAAGCTAATCATGTTTCATTTAAACTGAAAAACTGTTACATGCACAGAGGATCAAGCAAATCTAACTGTATGAAATCAAGTAAGCTCAGCAAATTATCTTTTAAACTATCTAAAACGTTTTAAGACTAGTATCTAGCACTTTAATACTTAAAAACCACACAATGTGGAATCTAGTAAAGGCAAATCGGGCTATTTCTAATTCTTAACACATATCCTAATAAACTTAATTATCACTAAATGACACAGATATGAGATTCCTTCTGATAGTTTTTTTTTTTTTTTTTTGGTGCTGGGGATCAAACTTAGGGCCTTGTGCTTGCGAGGCAAGCGCTTTACCACTGAGCTAAATCCCCAACCCCCTTCTGATAACTTATTGATGATAGGACATATATTTAGAATTGGTTTTGTAGCAGCTAATTAATTTCTGCTTTATCTTGTCCTGAGTACCGAAAGATACACTTGAAAGTAGGCTAACCAAGGCCATCAAAAACAGTAAAAAGCACATGCAATACACCAAATGCCTTGTGGGGCCTTGTGGGGCCAAACTTCAGAACCCTCACATTCTAATAATAAGCTGCATGTATTTGTCTATTTAGAACTTATGAATGACCAATATCTCTGCCAGTTTTGTTCTCACTGTGCTGGGGATTGGCCCTACTGTGCTGGGGATTGTAGGAGCTCTACAATATTGGCCCCACTGTGCTGGAGATTGTAGGAGCTCTACAATAAGTACACTAAGATCATAAATTCATTCAGGCTGAAATAAAAATAATTTATTCTCAAAATTATGAAACAATGAATTCACAGTTTCCTACTCATGAAGGAATTTCTGGTGTTCTGAGCCTTGGTAATCTTTAGCTAGCCCCATCAACTACCATACTTCTAGGCTAGCGCTACGGTAAGCATTGTGGCTCTCTATCAGTATCTAGACGGAAACTGTTTTCTTCCTTCAATACCCCCGACAGCATCAACACCAAAACAGAATTACTCACAGCATATACGTAGGAAAAAAAATTCATGGCAGCCATGGAAACGTATATGAATGTTAAGATCATTAATCAGAGTTACTTTCTGAATTCTTCTAATTTTTTTCTAAACGCTTAGTTACACGAAGTTGTCTTTAAATAAACTACTTCTCTTAAGTACTAAAATGAAACATACATACAAATAACTATAAACACTTTTCCAACATTTAAAAACTTGGGGTTTTGTTTTCTTTTTCAGACAGAATTTTGTTATGTTGTTCAGGCTGGCCTTGAACTCACTATGTAGCCCAGGCTGACCCTGAACTCATGACAACCCTCCTGCCTCAAACACTCAAGAGTGCTGGGATTACAGGTATGTGCCATCACACCCATCAAACCCACCCAAAACTTCTGATTGATCATCATTGTTACATACCATTCATGTCTTCTATTAATTAACAATAAAAAGAGCCAGATGCTTTAAGCATGAAACCAGTGGAGATTTCTATTCTTCTTCAGCAAATGTTACACCTTAAATTTTCAATCTTTTTAAAACTCAAACCTAACCTGATCTTGTCTTGATTTCCTTAAATGAAGCAGTCTCTCACCACATACACATACAAAATTATTTCATTTAGCAGAAAAGTGAACATTCATTAAATAACCAAAAAGTAGCTGTCACCTACCTATAGTACCGAGATTGTAGGTATGTTGAACAAACAGTCTTCGACACGTGACTGGCCGACCCAAAATCTATGACTTTCACCCTGTATGGCTGCCGAACAGGATCCACCAACATAATATTCTCTGGTTTGAGGTCAGCGTGAATTAAACCAAGACTTTTCAGTTTTTTCAGTGCAGTGGCCACTTGTTGAAGAATGGGCCGAATCACTTTCAGTGGAAGGGGACTGAATTTATTTTGTTTCAGAAAGTCATATAAGTTTTGTTCCAGCATCTCAAAGACTAAGCAAGTGTGGTTACGGTGCTGAAAGCATTCATAAGCTCGTACAAAGTTATATTCATCGGCGTTTTCTGTACTAAGTCTTGCCAATATGCTCACTTCTATTTGACCTTGGCGTGCATAAGAAGGGTGATTCTTCAAAATTTTGATTGCTACAATCTCATTTGTCCCTCTTTTCCAGCATTTAACCACCTGGCCAAAAGTGCCTCGACCAAGAAAATCAAGGACTTCATATGTGTTTTTCAAGGAGCATAAGACCTCATGCTGTACTAACTGATAGTCGCCTTCTCCAGTGGTACAATTCTGTTTTGATCCTGTGGTAGTTGTCACAACTGTCACTGGATTCCCCATGTTGGTTTGCAACATTGCAGGAAGTATAGACAACTCATCAACAATCTGCATCGCGCTGCTATGATTATCCAACTCCTCACTCTTGCGCTTCAATCCACATCGCTGGGGGCCTTCTAAGAAATGTAACCTCTGTCGCCACACCCCAATCTGAGGTGCCTCCACTCCAGCTGGCTGCGCTTGAGCTGCTATGACCTTTGTAGCACCTGCAGTGTTTTTTAAAACAACAGCACTTGTCTGCAACGAAAAGTTGTGTCCTCGAAATCTACTAAATGGTATCTTCGTCTGAAAAGCACTACCCTTTGCAGGAGGATGAGAATTTCCAAAGTTTCTACCATTCACATAGGTCCGTGGATAGTTTCTTTCCTGGAAAACACAACTGCTTGGCTCTACTTTGAGTTTCTTCACACTACAAAAGGCACTTGACTGAGTTTGATAAACATATGGTGGGTAGACCAAGACTTGTGAGGCCATACCTACAAAACAAAAAGGGAAATATTAATGATATCATAATTTTCTCACAATTTTCAATCTCAGGAAGAAAACTTTTCAGGGCCCAACCCACAATCTTTCAATAATAATAATAATAACAATAATAATAATAATCCATAAAGATTTTTTCCCTTGAAGATAAAGACCTTTAATATCAACATATTAGTTCATTAGTGCCTCAGTTACTTGCAGTATTTACATGAAGAATTGGGATAGTGTCAAAGTATGTTCATCTACTCAAATATTTACTGAAGAGCTTCAATTGCCAAGACACAGAAACTGTGCCAACCATGTTCTGCAAGAAAAATACAGATCCCTAACTGTATACTTAGGGCAAAAGTAAAGCTTTCTCTGAACAAATTAAAATTTATGAATCAATGACAAGGATAAAAAAATGCACATTACATAAACATAGTTTATAGTCATATTCCTTAAACCTAAAGCTGAAGAATTGCCTCGGGAAGAAAAAACAATTATGCATGTCTTAAATGTATATTTAAAAATACTGGCAGAGAATTTAACCAAAAAAGGATGACCACTTCATGAACAGCTGACTCTAGATTCTATTTGCTAAATATATTATCCTTTGATCTTAAAGGCCATTATACTACAGAGACAACAACTTTCCACCCAATTCCCTTTACCTTGCCTCTCTTCTTACTTTGTATTTTATTACACGGATATTCCTTTAAATGTCCTCCAAGTAACAGTCTTTAGGCTTATATTTGAAAAATAGGTTATTTTAAATCATCTAGGTACCCAAAGACCAAATGATATTCTATTTCTTTTATCCCTATATCCAGAAAACAATTTGAGGTTAATGAGAGTAAAATTCGAAATATCCTGACCACATGACCATTAAGTGCATAATGATATTTTAAATAACATTTTACATAGACAGGAAAAAGCATTTAACGTTTTAGTAGAGTAACTGATTTTCTTCCCTATGACTATTTCACCAACTTATGATTTACATACTATGAAATCAATCCAGTACCTCCTGATCTATGCATATGAACTCAAAACACACATATAGCAACAAATCCTCAGTACCTCAACTAAAAAAGCCTATTAGTTATACAAGTACTCAATGTAATTGTGTAACTATCACATAATATATAAACATCAGTCAAAGCAATCACTAAAATCAACTCTTCAATACTCCATGTTTTCTACTTGTACAAGATTATCTGAGAATTTCCCTAGTGGTAAAATCCTTCTGCAAATTATCAAGCACACAAATTATCAGATAAACTGAGCGCGGTGGCATTTGTCTGTAATCCCAGGACTCAGGAGGCTGAGGAAGGATGGTAAGAAGGTTAAGGCCATCCCAGGCTGCACAGGGAGTTCAAGGCAGGCCTAGACAAGACCCTGTCTCAAACAAAAAATAAGCAGATAAAGCCAAATACAGAAAAACTCCGCATGTTCTATTTATGTCCTTGAACATCTATCCTTGAATATTTAGTAAACTCCTTTAGATTCAGATCAAAGTAATGTAACACCTTCTTGCCAAAGCTGTCCTAAGACACACACTCACCAGTCACCCTCCCGACAGATCTGGGCACTTAGTTCTCACGGCAGTCTCCATGTTCTTCTCCCCTGCACTCCTGAATCAAAGTGCCCAGGACACAGTTGTAAAATAAGTTTCAGATGGCTGGATTAACTTCAAACTACCCTCATTCCTCACATCTTAAAAATCTGTATTCTAATTAACTGTGTAATCACCTGCTATTTTAACAAATTACAAACATCAATTGTTTAACTCAAAAACAACATATTACCACCACAATATGTATCTAAAATATTACAAATAACAAGAGCTACCACCTATGGAGCACTGTGCAGTATAAATCTTTTCTTTATAATATTTTACGTAATAAAAGCAGTATCTTCCCAATTTTCTGTTAAGAAAACTAAAATTCAGAGGGACCGGGTAATTTGCCCAAGGTCACAAAGCTAAGAAGGTATGGTAAAAAGTAAACACATTATACTTGAAATAAATGTCATAAATTCATACTTCCTTCAATTTCCTAAAAATTTCTTGTGTACTATCTATCTCATTCTAAATTGACTTGGCCTCGGCAAAAAATCAACTGCAAAAACCTTACTAGAAGCTGGGGGTGGTGACACACACCTATAGTCCCAATACTCTTGTAGGCTGAGACAGGGGAATCACAATTTCAAGCGCATCCTGGGCAACTTAGCAAAACCCTATCTCAAAAAACAAAAGGAGAGCTGGGCGTGGTGGCACATACTGTAATTCTAGCCTCAGGAGATTGAGACTGAAAGAATGCAAATTTGAGGACAGCTGGGCTACACAGCAAGTTCAAGGCCAGCCTGAACTACATAGCAAGATCTTATTTCAAAAAACAAAAGAGGGCTGAGGATTTAGCTCAGTGGTTAGAGTGCTTGCCTTGCAAGCACAAGGCTCAGAGTTTGATCCCCAGCACCAAAAAAAAAAAAAGAAAGAAAAGAAAGAAACAAATAACAGAAAAGAAAAACCTTATGATAATATTCAATAATACAAAAAACAAATTACAATGATGTTCATTGTGTAATGAAAAATTGCAAATCAAAAAAAAAAAAACACCAAAAAAAAAAAAACACAAAACACAAAACTTTAAAGTTCCAAACCACTTCATCTACTAAACATGTCACTGACGTGTATTCTATAAAGGAGTTTTTAAAACTCCACTAATTTATCATTCTTTTGGTGGAACAAAACCACACTGAAAATTCTAAATACATCAAACTCATTCACTAATACACTACTGTAAGGTTCTTCAGTGTTATCTTCAATAATTTGACATTGTTATGCTCTCCTAATTTTCAAACCACTTTTATACCCATACACACTGACTCAGAAAGTGAGATGATATAATTCGCACATAAAAATTTTAAAAGAGTTATTGTAAATATACATACTAGTGGTACACTAGTGGTACACGCATGAAGCCCTGGGTTCGATCCCACGCACCAAAAATAACATAATAAGGAAACAAACATACTTGTGAATTTAAAGGACAGCATGACTCCAAACAAGAGACAAGCAATATTGTGGAAGAACTCTGCATGTATTGATGGAGAAGCAATTTATCAGTATTTAATGAACTTGCAAATGGACCGATCTTTTGATCTAGAAATTCAAGCAAATGAAATACAGTACAAGAATATCCACTGCAGCTCTGTATTAAGCAACACAACATTGTAAATAAACAAAATATCCATCAAGAATGTACCAGTTAAGTAGATTGTGTTAAGTAGATCAAGGGCAGTCTTTTAAAAAGAATGAGAGCAGTCCTGTTCTTCCTTCCCTGAATGTTA